>QHKN01000317.1:0-44621 GCA_004366955.1 Fusarium humuli | reverse complement strand
GGCGTCCGGCTTCGAAGCCGGAAGTGAAGATAGAGGCAGAAGCCATCGTTCAGGATATCCAAAAGGAACGAGATTCTACAGCGTCATCTGATTCGGCTGTGATCAAGTCATTCTGGAATAGTGCTAGACGCCGTGCACACAAACGTGTTCAAGACCACCCAGGTCTCACTACGCAAGATGTCGATCTTGCATTGCTAGTGGCACAGAACCGTCAAGCAACTAACAAGTGCATTGATTGTGGTCGCTACGCGTCTGTTCGTGAAAGATGTCACAGGTGCCGTGCTCGAAAAGCCAACAAGATCTGCATTGTGTGCAAAAACCCTACAAATTCGATGAGTAAGATGTGTCAGCCATGTATACGAAAGTTGAAGCCCAAGAAACCCGAGGGCAGTCCCAAAATCTGTATAACTCCAGCATGCAGCAACCCCCGGGCAAAAACTCAAACAAAATGCCGACCCTGTATTAATGCTGACGCCAGAGCCCATCTGGCAGCAACTCGCGAAGCGTATCTGCAACAGCACGCCGCCCCATGTATTGAAGAAGGGTGTGAAGAGCCCAGGCACACTCACAAGTCACATCGCTGCACGGAACACCGTCGGGCCGCCCGGCGACTTACAGAGCGGAAATACTACCACAAACGGAAAGCAAGAGACACTGCTGAGAATCAAACCCTCGAAGAGCCTGACACCCCCGAAGAGTCTGACGAGCCTGAAGAACCCGAAGAACCCGAAGAACCTGAAGGGCGCATATGTACAAATTGCCGAAAAGTCGTACGCCACGGGGAAAGGTATGAAAGAGAACGTTGCAACGCTTGTTATCAATATCAGAGGAGAAAGCTTGGTCAAGAACGACCAGAGTATCTGTGGAAAAGCAGATGAGGGGAGGGCTAGGCGGGTAACGGAAGAAATGTCGTCTAAGGCTTAGGCTACCTTATTTTGGTGGCCTAAATGCATCCCTAAATCGCCATAAAATGACTAAACTATTTCGTCTCTTAGGTATGCAACGGTCAATTCTTTAGGCACCCTGCGGGAAGGGAAAGCTTGAGGGTACCTGCCTACCTAGACGGGCTATCTAGATACCATGCCACGCTGGGGGGTGGATTTCAACTTGGTCAGGCGAAGGTTTCGAGGTCTTTTTTACTACCTACCTAGGTAGGTAGTGTACAAGCTGTTGAAGGTCTGTTGGAGGGATGCCAATTTGAACAATTGATCACACAACTAAATCACAAATTGACGTTATATTCAACTTCTAAAATCTCAAATCTTCCTAACGGGCTATAACAGCTGTTGAAAATACCGTCATTTCTGTACTAGCTATAGTCATCACACACAACAGCTGTACAGGCAAGTAAGGCCAATAGCTTGATATCCAATCTGTATGTACTTATTGTGCTTGCAGCGATCAACTTTCCTGTTATTCTGAGGCGCGGCTACGGCCTTCCACGGCTACCTAAAACTGGCAGTTCCTTGTTCCATCGGGCCCTTTTTATCCCATCACCTGCCTTTGTGCTCCCTAGTGAACATGGTCTATCAAAAATCACCTTTACTCTAGACCCATTCAGGTAGCTGTGAGTGCGCTCTTTCTTCTGCTCAGTTAGTTCGTTGCAGAAATTCTCATCAATACCAAAATCACTATCCCACTAGATTAAGAACAGCTCAATGATCTCTGTGATAAGTCCAAGATGGAGGTTAAGGATGACCAGGCGAAATACGCAGATCGGGTATGTCATGATTGCGGGGTCTCTTTGCACAGGTCAACGTCTCCTCAAGGATATGACAACTTTCACAAGAATTCATATAACAGTTCTCGAGTTTTAAAACATTGCTATAAAAAAGTATCTGAATAAACATTTCTCTAATTGGTGATGTCAGATACTCTCTCTAGTCCTAAACACTTCCGAATTTATCGAATCTAGCCCCACAACTTGATTAATGTTCCATCATCACCGACAAGCTGTATGCGTAAATCTACATCGTCCGGGTGAACCAGATTGCCGTTTTCGACTATGCGGAACTGTAACTTCTCAACCATGTCTCTGGCCTGAACCCCTCTCATTATTTCAGGCGTCAAATGTACCCCTACCACCGATGTTGTGTTTGGGCCGCTAGAAACTAAGACACTGCCCAAATTGTTTTGCGCAGAGAGCCAACTCTGTTGACCACCCAAGGGATCGCCCAGGAAAATATGAATGAAGGTGAAGGCATGATCGTGGAGTACGTTCAATCGCACGTCAGCAACCCATTCCGTGGCCTCCGGGTACTTAGTGGAAGCCAGCAGCGACACAGAATTGCCTCCCCACCAGTCAGTTATCTTCTTCTGTAATTCTTGTCGGACATCTTCTTTCTGCTTCTCTGTTAGATCTGTATCGGCATATGCGTAGCCAAAGGCTTCTGTAGTTCTGGCAGTATCAGAATTCCAGAAAGTGCCATCTTCAGACGACAAGAAGGGTGTCAATGGCGACTGAGAATCTTGCATCTCGCCTTTGATAGATGTGAAACTATTCTCTCCTGCTGGTAGAGGAGTCAACCACGAGTCTGGATTCATAGTCTGCCATATTGCGACGAGTCTATCCGTCATGGTGTGATGAAGGAGGAACAATGGATCGAAAGAAGACAGTGGAACAAAAGTCATATGACCTTGGAGTCCGCCGAAGATATGAATAATGTCGTGGACCGATTCGAGTGAGTCTAGAGTCGAGTTATTCGAAAAAGCCCATGCCTTGCTACCAAAACTGTTAAAATCCTTGTAACTGGAGAAAAGCGTCGAAAGACGGCGTTGGATCTCGGGGAGCTTTGAGAGCAGAGCCCTATTGACTTGCTCGTTGTCTGATGTCGGTTCCTGGTTGCTTGCTTCGGTCGAGTTTGGAGCTCTCTTCGTTTCGTTCCAGTTTCTTAACTAAACGATGATTATCAGTATTGAACCTTACCATTATCAGACCGCAATACTCACAGGGGTCCATATCATGGCAGTTGCGTTCTTAGGGTGGAACTGGTAAGAGTAAAGAGGATTGTGTATGTCCTGGACGCCTCGAGGACCATTCTGAGCGATAGTCTTGTTCCAGAAAACGTCAGGGAAGTGTGACTCTCCTTCAGGAGCAGGCATGGCCCAGTTCCAATACGGCATACGAAAGTCGCGCGCAGCATCTATATATGACTGTCGGTCGGTCCCGTTAGGAAACATGCCGGCAATGAGGTTGGCCATTCGGTAAAGTTCTTGCTATTGGATATGGTCAGCACGTGAGGTAAACGAGATCCAAATCCTAGTGTTCATACCTCGAAAAGGGTCAAGTATGGCCGGTGCCACATTGGAAACAGAACGGAATTGTGAGTACAGTAACCAGACTGATTAGCCCCTGGAGCAGCCTCAACGCCATTCCACGCTTCGAAAGGGACGCCATGAATTCCTGAAGAAGCCAAGTGTCAGTATAGCCGTATTGAAGGTTTTCTGTTTGAGACAGTGTAAAGAACGTACCGGCGATCTGGTACCACGAGGCAGGGTCATCCTGATTAACGTCCATCAACATGCTCATGGAGAGGATATAGAGGTCCCATTTGTATCGGTCGGCTTGCATCTCGCGGATCTCAGGTCTAAGGGGAACGGTGCCATTTCGAGTTTGTGGAAGAGGCTTGATAACTATGCGGCCATTGTCTTGTCTGCGAGTGAGTGTGTCGATATCGACGCCGTAAGAATAACTCTGAGCTGCTGTGACAGCAAAAAAGAGTGAAAGCAGCCAGATGAACCGCGAGTACATGGTTGGGAGCCTCATGTAGGAGAGGGAGAAGGAAGACGAAGCCTGAGAAAAACTCGAAACGAAGTGTTTGGAAGTTATGATTTTCAGGAGGTCGAGGTCGAGAAGGTGCAATTGACTCTTGCCCAGATTTTGTAAATATGCGTCCCGAGGCAGGTGCAACCAACAGCTACTACTATGTCAAAATGTATATTACAAGACCTTCATCTCATCGGAGTAATCGAACTGACAAGTCAGGAGAGAGGAAGAAGCTTTATTAATACCTTGCATCTTGGAGAGCAACAACGGTACAGGTGGATATGAAGACAACAGCACAACACAACACTCCGCCATTTCGGACTTCCACGTTGTGGTGTGCACTATGAGCTATCCTTGACTTGCATTGATTCGATGGACGGATTCACAGAACGGCTTGTTACATTTCTCCTTTGAGTGACAAACACTCGTTGATATCCATGCCATTCGCTCAACGTCTCGGCTAGAAGCAGCCGCCCTATGCTGTTTGTATCACTCGGTTTCCCTGACAAGATATACGCAACGCAGCATGATTCTTGTCTCCCCTTGCATTGCACTCGACTGCCCACGTTTCCTTGCTCCGCTTCCCGTTTGCTCGATGTCAGATGCCGAGTACCCTGACATCGAACAGGAGATAGACTCTTGTATCAAGCCTATGTGATTACAGTCACAACTTGGTATTGAGATGCGACAAAAACACAATGACTGAGAATGGAGAATACACTACTATGAACAGATCTCAACTGAGTTCTCCGTCGTATCCTTGCTCTAACCACTGCGGTATCAATGCTGACCGTTGCCGGTTCCTGTTGCTTATCAAGCACACTGTAGTCGTGGTGCAGAATGGGCGTACTTGAGTAGCAGTATACGTCAGTCAAGGACGCGCATGTCAATGGTTCGCAGTAGATTGTGAGGTAAGGTGAGGAGAGCGGTGAGCTTGTCTTGATGATTTCGATCTTCCGTCAAGAGTTTTGTAACACATTATCATATTTGTCATTGCGTGTACCAGGAAAAATGCAGTGCACCGCAGAAGATCAATAGATCGTGAGAAAGTATTGTAATTCATAGTCGTATTAGCGTGCTATACCCTCGTGAGTATACATGGGCCACCTCCAGATATAATAGCTCCAACAAAATCAAGTAAATCGACACACTATAGCCATCTATTTTCCAACCCGAACTCCATCCAATGCCATAGGCTTCATAGGGCCCTTTCTAGGCTCGTCATTGCGCTCCACCTTATACTTGAGCTTCACACCCATCGCAGCAAGCTCCACATCGAGGTACTTGAGCGCACCAGGAACGACAACCTGCGTAGTTTGGTCTCCACCAACCCAAGAGTTACCATGCCCATCTTCCCAGATCTCACCTTGAATCTCGCATAAGTCGAGAGGAACCGTGTCGTCAAGCTTGATCGCGCAAGCACGGCATCGCACGATACTTGCAGCCTTCTTCTTGCTCGGGGCAAACTGTGATACTGTAGGCTGTACAGAAAGGAACGAACCACATCGGCGGCAGATCCATGATTTGGAGTAATCGGAACAGTTGAGCAAACGATCCTGAAGCAGGAAAGCAGTTCCGTGTGCCAAAAGAGCATCACGCTCCATTTCTCCGACACGAATACCACCACCTCTCTTTCGACCCTTGATAGGCTGACCAGTCGTCGGTACGACAGGGCCTGTGGTTCGTACCTGATATTTATCGTTCACCATGTGTCGCAGTCGCTGATAGTAGACGAGTCCGATGTAGATGTCCGCGTGCAGCTCCTCTCCAGTGATTCCTGAGTACATAGGCTCATTTCCATGATAATTGTAGCCGGCCTTCATCAGCTGGTGACCAAAGTAATCTCCTGACGTGTTCTCTTCATCAAATTTGAACGGGGTTGCGTCTTGCGCAATACCGTGCAGCGCACCAGCCTTGCCTGCTAAACTTTCAACAAACCTAAGTCCTGTTAGTAAATCTAGACTCTCATATAAAGGACGACGGGGGCCTCACATTCCGATGGTCATACGGCTCGGAAAGGCGTGGGGGTTAATAATGATATCAGGAGAGATACCGGTCTCGGAGAATGGCAGATCCATGGTTGGCCACTTTTGTGAAGCAACACCCTTCTGTCCGTGACGGGAAGAGAACTTGTCACCGACAATGGGCGATCGGGGAATTCTGAACTTGACAGAGATTGTCTGGAGGGGCTCGTTACCAGACTCGGCGCCAATAAGTGTCACCTTGTCGATGAAACCTTCCTCCGAATCCTTGTACTTTTCGTAATGGGTGATGCCATCCAGGTTCACCAGTTTGCCGTTGTAATCAGGAGTCACGGTGTGCCAGGCACAGATGACGTCTCCCTCCTGAATCAGACGACCAACATGAGGCAGACCATCGTCGTCTAACATGCCCTGATGGTGGGAACTCACATAGCTGTGAGGGGCAAATCCAAAGGCCTTGGTGACACTCTTGGTGGCTTTCGTTCGAGAATCGTCCTTAAGTGAAATCTTCTTTGTCTTATAGATAGTACCGTGACCGAATCCACGCTCGTGAGCACTCTTGTTGAGAATCATTGCGTCGTCCATGTCGTATCCAGTATACGAGATTACTGCCACGACAGCGTTGAACCCATTCGGGAAGTTATCGAAGCCATAAGTGTTGTGGAGTGGTGATCGAACGATCGGTGTTTGTCCTGTTTGAATCAAATAACTCTTGTTATCTCCTCGGTATTTTGAAGCAGTACCGGGAGTTCCCATTGTCTGTTTGGCCATCTGACACTGGTACATATTTCTTGGCGATTGATTTTGGTTTGAGAAGGGTGTCATGTTGGCTGCAAAGAGTCAGTGAATAGATACTGACGATCATAAGGAAGTGCACTTACCCAAAATTGAAAAGATGTTGGTAATATCAAACTCGACGTGAGTTGACTTGCCGGACTCAATCTCCTGATCCACGACGGCAATGCTCATGTAGGGCTGCTCGTACGGACCGACCCAATCCTCCTTCTGCAGAGGAAGGTACTTCACAGGGCGCACCATTCTCGCGGGTGTCGAAGTCATGTATATACCGGGATAAGAGCCGCCTCCGGAAGGAGGAACGTAGCCGATCTCGAGATGCAGGGGAACTCCGTGGGTGCCCTCCACCTTCCAGTATCGGAAGCAGTCGGCAATCCTGATAGACTCCTTGGGAGTACAGTATCCGAGGACTCTGCCATCCAGCAATACGGGAACATTCTCGTCAGTTGAGGCAGACGAGACATCAACAACTCCCAATGAGGCAGCAAGGTGTGGGATGTTAGATACGTCGACTTGAGACGTCATAATGGAGCATTTGTGCGAAAGATGATTTAGGAGACCACAAGGAGCACCATCAGGTGTATGGACTGGACACATGAAGCCCCATGACTCTGGAAGCAGCTTTCGTACAGCTGTTGTCTTCAGTTGAGCGAAGAAAGCACCACGATGGACCATGCGGAAATGGGCGATAAATCGTAGGAAGTTGAGCTTTTCGGCCACAACTGTGAAACCAGCCGTTTGTTGCAAGTCGAGACCCGACTGGCTCTGCAAGTTACCTGTTGACAGGAAATACTCCAGAGCGTTACCGAGGTTTTCGTTGGCCTTGCGGAAAATGTTGTTGGGGAACTCTTTGCGGAAGTCCTCAGAGGCGAATGATACAGCAGGATTCCTTCGAAGGTAGTCTCGTAGGGATGCCCGGACGTTGACGCTGAGGAACTCGTCGAGTCTTTCCTTGAGAATTTGTCCGTAAAGGAAACCACCAAGCAAAATCTCCTGGTTCTGGAGGGCATCGGGATTGTCGACAGCACACTCTCCAGCAACGAGCGCATAGAGCTTTCGAATCATGAAGAGCAGCAGCTTGTACTTCTCAATGTCTTGCTCCTCGGTAACGTCAACGTTACCGAGATGAACCAGGACAATCTTTCGCAAGAACTCGGTACCAACCTCGTAGTTGGTCATAGTGTCTGGAACTCCAAGAACGACACGGAACTTCTCACCCAAGAATGCTCGGGTATCCGACTTGCTGTAGAGGTTGTAGGACTTGTACGTGCGTAGCAGAAGCTCGATTCGGTCCGTAAGGAAAGTGTTCTCGGTAGACTTGGAACCGGCAGGGCCAATCAGTCCCTCGTAGATTTCGCGATCGTTGGTCTCCACCAGGGCCTTAAGAATCATCATAACGGGAATAAGGTATTCGTTCTTGCGCCATGAGAAACGGAAGGTCATGTTGCCGTCGTTGAGGTAGTGAAGAACGTTGGTCTGAGAAGTCTCGTCAGGACGGACCGCACGGAGAATAATACCGTAGGGAGTGTAACCAGGGCCACGGTTCTGGAAACTAGGTCGGTTGATGGCCATGGGGAAGTTTCGCTTGTTCAACTGCAGCATTCGAATGATCTTCTCGATACCGTTCACAACAAAGTAGCCTCCGAGCTCCTCGGACTCCTCTTTTCTCTCAACAAGGAGTGCGGGCGAGTTGCCTTCAAGGTGGCATCTGTTTGACTAGTTACGGTGAGTAAGGGACTTGCAGCACTGGAGATTTGCGACAAACCTTGACCATAACAGGCACCTGACCGAATTCTCGAGTAAACTCGATAGGGTCACCTCCGTTAACTCGATACTCCAGAGTAGCGGAGAGTTTTCCTCTGTATGTGACATGACGCTCTCTGCACTCGGAGGGGAAGATCTGACGGTTTCGCGCCATCTTATTAGAAGGGGGAATCTGAGGCTTCTGAAGAAAGACATCCTTGTATCGAATGCTAATAGTGTTCCTGCCAGCAGTAGGAGCGCGGTCGTCGCCATCGAGGAAAGTTTTGCTGCCAATGTCGGCTAAGCCGTGTGTCAACAGACCAGGCTTGCCATCGTCGCGGAAGATGGCATTGAAGGACTGAAGATGGGGATCGACGGCTTCTTGGAGAGCAGGGTAGGCGCTGTGATCCTTGGGAGGGTTTCGGAAGAGGTTCTCGCGGCGCAGAGTGTGGAACTGGTGATCCCACTCGGTTTCGGTGGCGGCCTTGGGTGCCATGTTGACTGGGGAGGGCGACCTCAAAACGTATTGGTTACTCTCTTCTACACAAAAGCACTGTAACCAAAACAAGTGGTGTTAAGTAGATCGCAGAGATATAAATGATCTGCGAAGCCTTTGCTATCCTTATGAATAGTAAGGAGCGGTAGACATTCGTCAATTGGGCCGCTCGCAAAGGATGAATGAGGCTATCGCAATGGCAGAAAAAAAAGTTGCTGGCTATGAATGCGGAAAAAAAAAAGTTGAGCTCGGTCCGTAAGTCTTATCTTATCGCAAGCAACCTAGTGGGGCATATGATGACGACCCAATGAGAAACCTTTATGACTGAGCGCGGAATTTATTCTAGCCATCATTGCCATGACACTGATAAAACCAGAGTGAGAAGAGCTATTGTTTTTGTTGGCGGGCTTCAGAAATTTGACCTTGAGCAATATCCTTATTGCAAATAGATACACCGTTGAAAAGTTTACTCCGGAGACCCGACCTGTGCGAGACCAAACGAACTCCGATGCACTTCGTTTTAGGACTCTCACTGAGACGGTAATAAACGAGAACGGTGACGAATTAACTAAGTGTTCTCAAGTCACAAGGTCTTCTTAGCAAAAAACCTGGTTCCTTTGTGTTGCCAATCACCGCTTCTAAAGCGAGAAAAGCCTAAAGCTGGTGCCTGGGAAATAGGTACGACGCTGACTGTGTAAGTCGAACCAAGATGGGGGCCATACTCTGAAGCTACAGTAAGAGCTAAGATGGGGGGGTTCATAGCAGTGCAACTCTAGATAAGTTGTCTGGAGAGCTTTATTTAATTTTTTTTTAAATAACAATTCAAAAAGAGGTCATCGTAGCAGCATAGAGCCACGTTCTAGTATCTGTCTAGTAGGCTGTCTAGGCCAGCACTTACTCAGACCAAGGACGCGAGACGTTGGTAGTACCGTATTGTAAATCTACCCAGCCGCCACCTCCACGAGGTATTGGGGTGACAGGACATGACCATCTTGAAGCCCGAAGTAACGACCTTGTAATCTCTGAACGAATTAAACCTGGCGCCACCAAGCCCTGGAAGCCGATACTTCCATGCAGTAACTGCAGCCCAACCGAGTGTGCATTTGCAGGTACAAGGACGACGGGAGACCAAAGGTAGCCCAGCCCAGCCCGTATGCGAACAAACTAATCAGAATGGGCCATTTCCTGACCTCGGTTGCTCTTGCATCTTGACTTGCAGGAAATTGGAACATCAAGAGCCTAACGCTCTCGCTTTGATGCACCTTTTGTGGTAAGAAGCAGTTGCAGTAAGGCAGTCATCATCTTCCATTCTTCAATTTCTGTCAATACCTTAGTACCTGTAATACCGTCCTGCATTCATTTATACATCTCAATGTCAAGCTTACCTGCGCCTCGGTCATCAGATACCAAGATCCTACCGGTTGGCTGCCTCTCTTGATATGAGGCTCACCCCAAATCCTATTGCTTGAGCTCACAGCCCTTGGCTTAGTAGCTACAAGGTTCGACTCGTTATCAGCATCCATTAGTTGTGGCTTTTCGTGGCTGGCGATCCTAGACCCACAGTTTACATGTGTTATTGCAACACAGCATTCAAGCACTTCAAAACGCCCGTATTCGAAATTCTACGATCCGAAGGGAGCTGCACTGCGAGAGGAGATCTCATATCTATCTTCCTTGCAATCTCATCTCAAAGAGGTCGAGGTCTGGTCAGTTGAGTACCTTGCTTGGGCAAATCTGGTATTGATCGCCAACCAAGGCAGTGATCGTGTCCAGTGGGTGTGCATTAGTTCCGATACATCTCCAAATTTGAAGAAAGGTAAGTTTTCTTTACAATCGTTATTACTGCAGATGCTTAGAAAATATAGGACAGGAAAAAGATCCCGTTAGCATTAGTCTTGAGTATTCATCGTCTGCGATCGTCCCAATCTTGGGCATAAACTTGGGTATATTGGAACTCTTCTTACGACACCTAGGTACTTTGCACTATATACCACTCAGACTCGGTTTGTTTGCCGGCTCCCGTTCTGTAAGGTCCCTGCAGCTAACCGTGGAGGAAATTGATTAACAGAAGTCCAAAACAACAACCTCTGACGCCCACTACCACTATCCAGCGTATTCTTTCGTCTTTAACCGCTCTGCCGGCAACCAGGAACCCAGGTGGTTGAATGCAAAACACCGTTAGGCGCCTTCAGAAGACCTCGACTTTGAGCACTGACGTCGACACTGTCCTAGAGCCCTGCGTGCCCTGGTCGATCATCGCTCCACTCAAGCAAGCTCGAGTCTCAGCAAACGAATGAAACGCCGCAGCGCCTAACCCACACTGCTGCCACCTCTAGCTGGACCAGGTGATTGAAGATTGGAATGTCACAACACCCCGCGACAACCTGCAGTCCCCAATCACTACTTTTGGCGCTCCCGTATACTGCTTATCCCTGTATTAACTTCAGGCTTCTCGGCCTGGTGCTGTTGTCAACTTGAACGGTTGTCAACAATTTCCTTAGTCTTTTTGAGTATTGGGTATTTGCCAGTCTAAAACTATCAGTCACTTTAACTTTTGCAGACATCAGTAAAGCCCCTACAGCTTGAGTTTACCACCCACAGTATTAGAACCTACCTATCTCTGTAACCTTTCTGGGTTCCTTTGGCGCTGCATCTGCGCTAAAACCAACGCTACTTGCGCCGCCAGGCACGGGTCGTTCCCACCACTTTCCCCATTCCTCGCCCCCTCAAGCGCCCCAAAGGCTCGTGCTCGTTGGTTGTCTCTCTGGCGGCCTTTTGGTGTCTTTTGAGTGCCTGTTCTGGTCTCTATCGACTGTCTCGGCCGTCATCTCGTCCTAGGTGGGGCATTTTTTTGTGCCTCCGCCCAGGCGTCACCTGTGCCAATCTAGGTACTGCTCCTCCATCGTTGCACCACGAGCCTCTCCTCCTTCACTATTTCCATCGCCGCCAGAACCCGCGTCCGACACCCACGCCGACCCCAAACGCCCAGACGCTGGCGCGCACAACTTCACAGTTGCAAATGTTACTCGTCGCCTGCCGCCGTAATACAGATCGCTTTTCTTCCTAAACCGCCGTTCTGCTCCTTGTCTGTTTTGTCACCTCCAACTACGACCCTGCAGCTGAGCTCCAACAAGAATTGCTCTGTTCATAAAGCACCCCGCCCGCCACATCTTCTTCCATCGGATCGAAATCGATTTCCTTGCGCTTTATAGTCCAGGAGAAGCATCTTGCAAAAAAGACAGATTTTCTCGTGTTTTTGCGATAGCCGACACAGTCATAGCATCGTGCTAACCAGCATCCCGCCCTCACCCGACCGCCTGTCGCAGTCCGAGTAGTGTCCTCTGTGGCCCGATAGTAAACATGGCGGGGATATTTCAAAGGGTATACAATTGGCTGATGCGAATGTTTTGGTGAGTAGTCGCGAGCGGCCAAATTTTGAATAGCAAATGCCAATTTCTTTGCTGCCCGCCTTTGCTACCCGGCTGTGACAGACTTTGAAGCCACATACTGACGATATTTTGCAGGGCGATGGAGATGGAAGTGACGATGGTTGGCTTGCAAAATGCTGGCAAGACTTCATTATTACGAGTCCTCGCTGTAGGTGTTGATATCCGGTCCCTTGCTTGACCGCCTCTCGCTGACTTTTGTTGTGTTTATAGGGCGGCGAATTCACCCTTGAGTAAGCGTCTTCCATTAACGACACCGTCTTTGCGTCTCTGCGATACCGATGCGATGGTTCCGATTACTTCGTGTCGTAAAGTTTCCAAGTGCTGACTCCAGATGCTGCGTAGCTCGATCCCTACCGTGGGTTTCAATATGAAAAAGGTCCAGCGTGGCCATGTTACCCTGAAATGCTGGGACATCGGTGGCCAGCCTCGTTTCCGAACTATGTGGGAGAGATATTGTCGGGGCGTGAGCGCCATCGTGTTCATCGTGGATATTGCCGACACCCCATTAATCCCACAGGCCAAAGAAGAACTCCACGATCTTATGAGCCGCAAATCACTTGAGGGTATCCCTCTTCTCATCCTAGGGAACAAATCCGACCTTCCAGACAAGCTCTCAGTGGACGAGTTGATCGACGAACTAGACCTGAAGAGCATACGCGGACGTGAGGTGTGCTGCTATGGCATCAGTGCGAAAGAAGAGACAAACCTTGACGCTGTAGTCGAGTTTCTAATGAAATATGCCACGCGCCCATAGCTGGCAAAAACATCGCTAGTACAGAGGTCGTAAAATGCTTTTCTGGGACCATTTCAGAGCCTCCTGTACAAGGAATCAAGGCGGTCCGGTATGCATTAGTTGTCCCAACGTTTACCAGGCAAATGCCTATGTTTGCGAGAGGCTGAGACCTCTATCTCGAAGACAAGACAGAAGGCCGGTTCGACAGCGGAGCGAACGAAAAGACCAAGGGTAACCATATATAAATTTCCTCTCACGAGCTCACGACTCTCAGCCAACTTTTGGCTCACGGCTATTGACAGTCATCTCGAAGACTTCTTCGCTGTTCTCACATTGCCATTTTCAGAGTCTTGGGATCCATGACACTTTTTCCTTTGTCATTTGAGGAGCATAAGCTTGCATGGGAAGAAGTTCAGCACTGGCTAGAGAAAGAAGAGGCCCTTGGCTAAGGAACGCCAGTTCTGTATAGGAGGGTTGGCGCTTGCCGTTCCTCGCTACCTTTTTGTTGTTTTGTACTGGAGCCATGGGTGGCGCTGCTATTGTTGACAGCCCTGTTATTTCTGTTGATGATGATACGATCCTTGGACGTTGGCTTTTTCTTTTCTTGGTGGAACATATTTGATCGAGCAAAGCATGGGCAGTTGTCGGCCACAGCTTGTGTAAGTAATCTGCAAGCGGCTGACTAGAAACGGCTGATGATTGAATGATTATGTCGTTATGAGATTGTTTGTCCCGAATTTTGGCATGGTTGCTGATGGAAGCGAGGCGTGTTATAGACTAGGAATTCGGATTCAGATCCGGATACAAGGTTTGGTGGTGTAAATGAGATAGGCGTTCGTTGCGAACCCAATAGAAATAACCAGTGGTCGTCTTTTTTGAGCTGCGTAGATCAAATTGAAGTCGACGCACAAGTAAGCTCTTGCACCATAGTGATGGGCTTGAGCAACTATTAAGCATGTTGAATTGTCGTAAAAAGTCCTGTCCCAGATGACATGGGGTGAGTTGTCAATGTAGCGGAGGATGTCCAGGTGATGCCGGGGTGTGGATACTTATCACCACCCGTTTTCAACACTCATGAGGCCTTTTGTACTAGAAAAAAGACGAGTAGACGTAAAAAGTACCAAGGAAAATCATGAGGTTGGATTAAGAAAAGAATGAACGAAATTGTTCGTTCAGGTCAGAAGGGAAGAGGAAGGAGATGTGAGGGAGGGGCCTGTCAAGGGAATATCTGGGAGGCTACACACGGACCACTTGATGCGTTGGCCAACTCATCGCTGCAGTTAACAAGCGCCGCACGCCAGTTTGCAGTGGCTCCCTCGCCCTGTCAATCCCGCCTCGCATCACGCATCGCATCGCCTTTCCGCCCGCACCCAACCCCGGCTGAGCGAACGAACTGGTGAGGATCTGAGGTGCAGCAGGGAGGGATATCGTGGGTGCTTCTGACTGGGCGCTGTCGTTTTCTTGAACGGCCAAGTGCTTCCGATGAACGGTCCCTTTCCTAGATGGTCGCTTGCCGCCTCAGGGTCTTGCTGGCGTCAGTCGTTGCCAATGGGGCTCTGCCCTTGAAGATCAAGTAGTGTAAGTCGAGGGTTTCGCCTGCCGCAATCAGATTCTCAGAGAACATGTTGATGGGGAATTTGGTATCTCGCAAGGTTTTAAGTCGTGGGTTGTGACCGAAGGAAGATCAGTATTGAAAGCAGGTTCAGGTTCCAAATGACTTGAAGGCTATTGGCAAGTTGAACAACTGTGATGAGATCATGCTGCACCCGGCACCTCGTGAACAGCCCTTCGGGAGCTCCGATCAGACGGGGGCGGCGGTGAACGGAGGCGGAGCGGAGGGTTATCGGTACGGGGGTGGAGACGGCGTGGTAGGATGGTTCGACAAATCGTGTAATTGGTTTCCCAACAAACGATGATTTTGAGCATCTAGGAAAGCGGATGAAAGCGTACGTCGTTTCGATCAAAGCTAGAAGGAGAAACGAAACAAGAAAGAAAATAATCATGTGGAAAAAGGTCGAGAGTATTATTTCCCTGGAAGGAAATGAGCTGGAATTCGAGGTTTTGGAAAAGGTGGATTCGGTCTTTTCATTGGAGCGCTGTCAAGACCTGTGAGCGAATCGAGTGCCTTGCGCTAGACAATGGCTTTTCTGCAAATGGACCTCCTTCGCACGGCTCAAGTTCCGAATGACTCTCGAATCCCTGGAATTGTTGACGCTGGCGGCTCATTCGCGGGGATGGTCGTTGGAGGTTAGCCCTGAGGCTATCGTGACTGGACGATTGACAGGTCCGAGCTGGAACATTTGCGTGATAGAGCTGACGCTGACACGGGGAGGATCAGCTGGTGACTGCGATCAATGCCATGGGTCTTTGCTCAGAGAACAGCTGAGCTGAGCTGGAGAGGTTATTTGACAGTGTTTGAATTATGGAATTACGAGTTGGTGGAGGAGGAATTAAAAGGGTGGATTCTTGTTGATGGATGCCTGACTTGAAGTTGGTTAGGCAAGTGAGCTAAGTCAAGGTAGGTACAGAGGGAGAACGTTGTTGCCGTCAGAGGGCCACTTCTTTCGGCACATTCCTTCCTTTTCCATCATTCGAGTTCAAATCACTCCTTCCGTGTCAGTTTCAGGTTGGGCGTAGTCTCTGGGCGAAGTAACATCCTTTAACTGTTCCCTCCCACTTACCACTTACCGTCTACATATACGTTCTCATTAAAGGTAAAACCCGGAGTTTTCTTGACAAGAGATTCACAGATATTGTTTTGAAAGACCGAAGCGATCCCATGCTCAAGGCCCTGAAGGCCGAACTGGTTTATAACCTTCCAAGGGTATTCTGACAACGTCTAGGGGAAATAGATGCCTCCGACTTATGAGCCTGTTCCTCCCCGGCACAACAATCTCTACCATACCAACAAGGTACACTCATGGGTAGTCCGCGAACCCAGCTGTCTCATCATCTCGATCTAGCATATATCGAAACCGCTTTTGCTCCTCGAGTAAACAGTTGGGAAGGTCAACATTATTCTCAATCCGTGTGAAAGTATCCTGCTTGCGCCCCCATACGTCAATACCCTGACGTACCGCATGGGCTATGCGATCTCGGTCGCGGAATGCTTTACGGTTCATCCACGCATGTGAGAAACTGGCCATCTTATTCAGAAACCGTTCCATTGTCGCGAAGCATGAACTGCAATGCCAACCCGCATTCTTCAACACGCCCTTTTCCAAATCACGTAGGATGGGAATGCCTCCATCGCCAGTGCGCAGGTTCCCTGGCAATATTGTCTTGCGCATGCCTTGGTAGTAGGTCGCTTGCGGGAATGGCCACTCAGGTCCGTCATGGAGAAACTGAAAGGAGTAATAGTAGAATTTTGAAGATAAGGTGAGACGACGTGGGAAATTACATGTTCGAAGCACCAGCATTGTTGCTGGACGGGGGACCTCGTCGACATCGGCGACCAGAATGACGTCGCCTTGGACTGGAACTCGCTCGCCGGTAAGTTTGGGGAAGACTTGCTCAAACATGGCATTGCGTTGCAAGTCTTCACGGTCCCAGTGACGCAGAGGCTTGAAGTCCTTCGGATATTCGAGCTGATGATATATAATCTTGTCATGATATGCCTCGAATCGCTTCCAGTTATCGTGAATAACGAGATCTTTCGAACCGCCCTGGAAGGTAAGAGGTGCTTCGACGATAACAAAGTAATCGACATAGTTATACAAGGTCTTGAGTCGGATTTCGAGAAAATCCAACTCGGTGTTGACCATGAAGAGGTCGTATATCTTGCGGCGACCATTTGGAGCACCTTCGTGGGGCTTGAAGACGGAGTACCCGTGTGCGGCGCATAGCGAATGAGCAGCGTCTGAGGCGAAATACTCATTATGGGATCTTGAAAAGTTGAGCTTTGGGAGTTCTTGGGTCACTCTGATATCTGCGTCGGTAATACGATGGAGGTGCGGGTGATGGAAATATGGCTGTTTGGAGAGAAATATCACCGCACAAACCAGGGGCCCCAACAGGATAAAGACACGAGAAGAAATGCGAGACGCCATAACTCGATGCTGCAACAGTAAACGAAAGAAAGAAGTAGAAGGGGTAAGTGAAAGAGTGTTGGTGTCGCATGTCTCCCGATGGCCTATCTAGTTGGCATACATCTGGGATAGCGACGAGGAACTGGATCGGTAAAGACGGCATCATATTACCAGGAAGGATTCAAGGATCGCTTTACAAGACGTCAAAATGTATTCACTATGACCTGAAATGGGAAGATGGCAAGACAGTTACACGAACAAGTTCATGCAGTGCTGTACGCGCAGCTGTCTACTATTGGTCCGATAAGTTTGACAGTGCCTGTCAACCGGCAATTTCGACCAAGTGCCGCAGCTACGTGCATGAGATTCTGTAGACTGTTGGACAAGTTTGTTTCATGTTGTATGCTGTGGCCGGAGTAGGTTTTAGTATAGCAAGCTACCTTATCTACAACAAGGCGCAGGTAGTTCTCGTATAGTAACTTCAAGACCCGCTATTCCTTTTAGCATTTGAGACGATGGAATTAGTAAGATAACATCAAGTTAAATATAGAGCATTACAAATGTTTGTAATCAGAGATATCGTAGTGCTGCAATTCTGTTCGTATTCCTAGGTCAGCATATAAAACGGGAATAATTGACAGTTGACGATGCTGTATCTTGGAGTTTATGCGGGGGAAAGCTCCATACATTTTTACCGGAGCCGAGACGGAGCGGAATCGGCTTCGGCAGCTGGAGGCGTCAAACGGTCAAATGTCCGAGATCCTTTTTCCCACTTCCGCCTTCCGCTTCCCCTCACGTTCAATCGTTGACAATTTGTGGAGGTTGCGCCCTTGATTTGACGTTACTATTCGCTCTATCCGGTTTACGGAGATACTTTGAGCCTTTGGTTTGACTTAATCGCTCTCTACCTATCATCATGAGTCGTTCGTTTCGACTTATCGCATCACCAGCAATTCGCAATCTCTCCTCTTATTCTCTTTCCGCTTCATTTGTAAAAGTTCATCCAATTGTATCCTTTCAAAGAACTTTTGTTTCGTCTGCTGTCAAGATGGGAGACGTTATCTCTGAGAAGCCTCATAATGCGTGGCTTGGTGCTAAGGGCCCTGCTGCTCTTGATCTTCGAAGTATGTTGAATATTGGCCAATTTTAAGCTTTCTAACGTTCGGTCGTCCAGGTGACACGGTGACAACTCCAACTCCGGCTATGCTTGAGGCTATCTCAACATGCTCCTTGCTGGATGATGTTTTCCAGGAGGACCCTGCCACCAATGATCTCGAAGCCTATGTAGCTGAGCGCACAGGCAAAGAGGCCGGCCTTTTCGTTCTCTCAGGCACTATGGGGAACCAACTTGCTCTGAGGTCTCTTCTAACACAACCACCTTACTCGGTGATCTGTGATTATCGTGCTCATATCTTCACAGCTGAAGCCGGCGGGTAAGTACCATGGAGTCTAATAATGTCAAAGTATTTTGACTGATGTTATTAGTACTTCAAACCTCACAGGGGCTCAAATTCAGACTGTTATTCCCAAGAACGGCAGATATATGACCCTAGAAGAAATCCAAGAGAACGTGACTCTGGATGATGATGTTCACGGCTGTCCTACACGAGTCATCAGTCTTGAGAATACTCTCCATGGCATGGTTATGCCACTAAGCGAGGTAAAGCGCATTGCCGAGTTTGCTAGAGAACATGATATCAAGCTTCACTTGGATGGCGCACGACTATGGGAAGCTATCGTATCCGGAGCTGGTTCTCTGACCGAATACTGTTCTTACTTCGACACCGTCAGTCTGTGCCTTTCTAAGGGTCTTGGTGCTCCAGCTGGAAGTGTCCTCGTAGGTCGTAAGGCCACACTGAAGCACGCCCGCTGGGTCCGCAAGTCCATTGGCGGCGGTCTCCGACAATCCGGCGTTCTTACCTCCGCCGGTCGCGTAGCCATCGAACAAACCTTCGGTAAAGCCCCCAACGGACAGGACGGACCTCTCAAGGCCTCGCACGAGATGGCGCGCAAGGTTGATGAGCTGTGGACCAGCATGGGCGGCAAAATCGATGAGCCAACTGAAACTAACATGGTGTGGTTGAATCTCAAGGCTACAGGGTGCAGTGAGAAGCGATTCATTGAGCTTGGAGCTGAAGTTGGGCTTAAGTTTATGGGTGGTAGATTGGTAACACATTATCAGGTTGCGCAGAACGGGGACGAGGTTTTGAAGCGGCTGAAGGTGGTTTTTGAGAAGGTTCTTGGGGAGAGTCAAGGTTCGAGTGAAGGACAAAGGGTTGGAAAGGGAAGCGTCTATGTGCCGCAATAGGATACGTTGGGTAAATCATTGGGTAAATAGAATAGAGTATACAGAATACAATAACATTCCATTGAACCTGTTCTAATCGGGTTTACGGCTTATGTCTCTTGAGTTTGTCTTTGACAGGCAGAAACTACATGGTATCGGGCCGTTATCATGATCATAGCCAGGACAAGGATTGTGATCGACGTTTACGTGGAGTTGAAGTATATTGCTAGCCTTAAGGACTAAACACAATTCAGGCAGGTAATATATTAATTACATAAAGAATTCAACGGAGATGCCGAAGTACTGCGGATATTATTGCTCACGGTGACCTACCTGCTGTTAGAAGTTTCTATCAGGGCCGAATAGAACCTTGACAGTCAAGTCGATCATGGAACAATAAACATGCATGTTTTAAGCTCCAAAGTTTCTTCTGTACCCCACACAATGGAACTCAATGCCTTGTTATGGTTGATGGGGATACCGTTAGAGATGGAAACGAGAGCCAAGACCAATGCCAGGACGCCGCTGACACGTTCATGGAGAGTTTAATAATTAATTCCGCACTCTCAAGAATATTTCTCTTTTGAATTGCGCGTCTTATTGCTGAACTTGACGTCACTAAGCAATAGGGCCTGCAAGAAACGTGTAGAATGCCAAGAGTGCGGGGGAAGAGAAGGAGCAGAAACAGGGATCAACTGTCAATCTCCACGTTTGTCCGGGCTCCTCATACTTTTTTAGCGGCGTCCGGGGTGTTGATTCCAATAAAATATCACGTCACTGCATGAATTGATCAGGTATGTAAGTATTCATTTGAAAAGATGTTATATGATAAAGACTGGAATAAATGTTGAGTTATGGTACAGCTCATCATCATGATTGATACCTCAGTCATCATGATACCAAAGACACACTTTCAACGTTCTTGGCCAACGTAAAGTCTACGCTAAAATAAAATGTCAACCTTGAAAAGAGGAAGTTGCAGTTCCAGTGGAGAGAAAGAATGATCGTCAAGCTCAAGTCTTTCAGCTCTTCTCTTCTTGGCTTACAATGCAACGGCCCCATGACAAGGGTAGCTTCGCCCAAGGTAGGTAGCTAAGCTAAGTTAAATCCTGTTCAGAGAACATGTCATGATCATCTTGTCTTGGCTTTTGTATATATTTACTCTCCCATCCCTCTTCTTTTTTTTGACTCTATTATCCTGTACAGTATCTGTATTATTCAATTGGCAAGACTTCTTCCTTGGAGGATAGCTTAGAGTACTTCTCATGATGCCTTCTCCACGACATATTGCTGCAGCTTTGGCTGCCTCTGCGACTGCTGTATCAGCTCTTTATGTCAATGGTACAGTCGTCGCACCATGCGACTCACCTATTTACTGTCATGGAGAAATCCTCGAGCAAGTCGAACTCGCTCGTCCTTTTAGCGACTCCAAGACCTTTGTCGATATGTAAGTTCCCCCATCAACTTTCCATTCCAGCGTCATCATGACACTAATTGTTCGTCTAGGCCAGCCATTCGCCCTCTGAGCGAGATCCAGGAAGCTTTCGACAAGCTCGAGAAGCCTCTTCGCAACAACTCAGCTCTTGCTGAGTTCCTCGATGAGAACTTTGACGACGCTGGTAATGAACTGGAAGAAGTCGACAGCGACGACCTTGATACAGATCCTCAATTCCTCGACAATATCAACGATACTGTTATTAGGGAATTCACCGAAAAGGTTATTGACATTTGGCCTGATCTTACTCGTCGCTACGATCAAAACGCAAAGAACTGCTCCGATTGTCCCAACAGTTTCATCCCTGTCAACCGCTCTTTCGTCGTTGCAGGTGGTCGCTTCCGCGAGCCTTACTACTGGGACTCTTACTGGATCATCCTGGGTCTTCTCCGAACTGGAGGCTCTTTTATTGAGATTGCGAAGAACACTGTTGAGAACTTCCTTGACTTTATTGAAGAGTACGGCTTCGTTCCCAATGGCGCCAGAATCTACTACCTCAACCGATCTCAGCCACCTCTCCTGTCGCAGATGATCAAGGCTTATGTTGAGTACACCAACGATACCGATATTCTCGAGCGAGCCATTCCTCTGCTTGTGCAGGAGCATGAGTTCTTCATGAACAACCGCTCAGTTCCTGTCTATATCAACAACGAGACCTACTACCTCAACACGTAAGGAGACCGGCTCTCTTGACAAATACTGTTACTGACATAACCCCTAGATACAACGTATCCAACACTCGACCTCGACCAGAGTCGTACCGCGAAGATTACATCACCGCCAACAATGAATCCTACTATTCTCCAGAGTCTGGCGAGGTCTACTCTGGCGGTGAAGAACTCAGCTTCAAGCAAAAGGAAGCCCTGTACGGAAACCTTGCTAGTGGCGCTGAGAGTGGTCTCGACTACACAGTAAAGTGGATTGCTCGCCCAGATGATGCCATTCGCGACAACTACTTCCCTCTTCGTTACCTCAACACCAGAAACATCATCCCCGTTGATCTCAACTCCATCCTGTACGGAAACGAGATTGCCATCGCCGAGTTCTACGAGCAGACTGGAAACAGCAGTGCTAGCGACGAGTGGCGTGAGGTTGCTGCCAACCGAAGCTATGCTATGCACGCTTTCCTGTGGAATGAGACTCTTTGGAGCTACTTTGATTATAACTTGACCTCAAAGGCGCAGCAGATCTACTTCCCGGTTGACCGTAACACGTCGGAAGTCGATACTGAGGATGCTCCCGAGGATCAACAGGTCTTCTTCAGTCCTACCCAGTTCTACCCCTTCTGGCTTGGTGCTGCGCCCGACCACCTTAAGAACAACCCCTATGCCGTCTACAATGCCTACAAGCGTGTTGAATACTACCTCGACAACTCCGATGGCGGCATCCCTGCCAGTAACGTCGAGACCGGTCAGCAATGGGATCAGCCAAACGTCTGGCCTCCTCTGATGCACATCCTCATGGCTGGACTCGAGAGAGTTCCCGCAACTTTCGGTATCATGGATCCTTCTTTCATCGAGGTCCGCAGACTGGCTCTCCGTCTTGGACAGCGATACCTCGACTCAACCTTCTGCACGTGGTACGCAACCGGTGGTTCAACCTCCGAGACCCCCAAGCTCCAGAGCACATCCGACGAGGAAGAGGGCATTATGTTCGAGAAGTACGCCGACAACGCAACCAACGTTGCCGGAGGTGGTGGCGAGTACGAAGTCGTCGAAGGTTTCGGCTGGACCAACGGTGTTCTGATCTGGGCTGTTGATGAGTTCCGCAACAGACTGACACGACCCAACTGCACCAACCTTGAGACCGCGCACTCCAACGATAAGCGTGATTCGAGCGCTGTTATGCTTCATGCTCGTGATGCCAGTCGCGTCAAGAAGTTTGGTCGCAGAAAGAGAGCCGCTGAGAAGGCTGCTAAGAAGAGGTCGAGCCGTCTCTTCCACTTTTAATTCTTGAACAATATGTTTACGACGCATGATTGTATAATGCCTTTCTGTATAGCCATTATTTGGTAGCTAGTATAATATATGTATACCTTCCCGAATGCTCTTCTTTACGTGAAATAGATGCTAGTCTTTAGATGTGATGAGTTGAAGTAGTGTTTATAATTTAATTCGAACCAATAATGCTGAAACTGTAATATGTGCACTGATATCCATGAAAATATTCTTCAAGCTTTAGGAGCCTCGCTGAGCTGTCGTTTCTCCTTCTCGATACCGTCTTTATGAGGCTTGGGGTCGGAGATCTTGAGCCACTCGCCATTGAAAGCGTTGATGAGCCAGTTTCGAAGTTCTACACAAGTTAGCCTTGATCCATGTTATATCTGCAGGAGGTTAACTAACTATCATAGACGATACGGTTTCCATTGTGGAAGTAAATGCTGTGGTCGCTATCAGGGAAAACATGAACGTCGTAGTTTTCCACACCCGCCAGATCCAGCGAGTCAAGTAGAGTGAGCGAGTTCTGGAAGTGGACGTTGTCGTCGGCAACACCATGCATGACAAGGAAGCGCTTGTTACCGCCGAGGGCTGTGGCATTGGCAATCATGGACATGTCATAACCATCGGGGTTATCTTGAGGAGTGCGCATATAGCGCTCCGTGTAGATGCTGTCGTAGAATCGCCAATCAGTGACAGGAGCCACGGCCATGCCATAGCTGAAAGTGCGACCGGCGTCTTGCTCGAGGGTCTTGAGAGTGGCGAAACCACCGTAGGACCAACCCCAGATAGCGAGGCGATCGGCGTCGACGTAGGAAAGAGAAGCGAAATGTTTGGCAGCGGCGATGTGGTCTTGTGACTCTAGGACACCAAGCTGGTTGCGGACTACAACACGATGCTTGCGACCAAGGAAACCTGTGCCTCGGGGATCAACGGTGACAACAAGGTAACCGAGGGCAGAAGCGACGTAAGCCTGAAAATCCACTGCGAACCTCTTGGTAACAGACTGAGAGCCAGGGCCGGAGTATTGCTGGAAAAGCACAGGGTACTTCGTCTTTTTGTCGAAGTGGGGAGGACGACGCTCGACGTAGTTGACCACAACGCCGTCGCCAAGATCGAGGGTACCGTATTTCATAACGGGCAGCTCATGGCGTTTAGCGCGATCGGCAAGCTCAGCGTTGTCCTCAATGATATGCTCATAGTTGTGCACACTTGATGGTGTGGAGATGACCTTCTGGTTGGGGACCTTGGGTCCACGGTACGACAGAAGAACAAAACCGGCACCTTTGGAAAATGAGGCATCATAATAGGCCTCAGTTCCAGGATCAGTCAGAGCCTCCAATTTGGTACCGTCGAGCTTAACAGAGTAGACATGACGTTGGATGGACGACTCCTTGGCAGCGATAAAGTATACCAAGTTGTTTGCAAGATCGATTGCAGAAGGGGCATCGTCGATCTCCCATTCACCCTTGGTGAGCATAATAGGCTCAGGGTTCTCAAGAGGGGTGAAGTAAGCCAGGTGTTCGTAGCCTTCGTGTAGATAGGAGTCAACGTATCCATCGTGGTCGCGACCATTCTCAGGGTCAGCAGGGATGAATTTGGTGTTGTGTGAAATCTCAAACCAGCCGCCATCGATCTTGTCAACGTCGACAGTGTTGACAGTCTTGCCCGTACGAGAAGTAACATCGATCACGACGACCTTGAGAATATCACTGACGCGGTTGGTTTCTTTGACGACAGCCTTCTCACCGGCCCAAAGGAGGTTGTTGATAATGCGGTCGTCATCAGCGAAGGCGCCATCGATATCAACAGAGAAGACGTCCTTCTTTGTGATGTCGTAAAACAGGAGATCCACGACTGGGTTATGAGCGCCCGCCTTGGGGTACTTGATCTGCTCAACCTCAGGATACGCCTCCTCGCCCTCTTCAGGGTCGGTGCCACTAGGTCGCTTGATGAAGAACTGAACAGGGAACTCGGGAACGCCGGTCTCGTTGGTTCGAAGGAAGGCCAAGTACTTTCCATCCTCAGACCACCAAGTAGCACTGCGACCGCTAAACACCTCTTCCTCATATACCCAGTCAGGAACACCGTAGAAGTACTCTGGGCCACCATCTTTGGTGATCTGAACGACGTTCTTGGTGTCATCCAAGCGTCTGATGTAGAGGTTGTTATCCTGTGTGTAGGATACAGCGTCGCTCTTGGGGCTCCAAGTGGCAAGCTGGATTCGGGCATCAGGCTTTCCAGGAACAAGCGGCTCAGCTTCTTGTGTCTCGACATCAAGGATAAAGTAGATGGCGCTGAAAGAGTGACGCCAGTTCTTCTTCTTATTAACACCGAGAAGGACCTTCTTCAGATCGGGGCTGGGCTCGTTCCAATCAGGAGAATATTGGTGTCCATCATGAAGAAAGAAGTTCTCCTTCATAAGTGTTCGTGACTTTGAAGCCTTGATCTCCGTATCAATCGGGGACCTGGCCTCCTTATCTTTGCGGATATCCTCTACCACAATATATGGCTTCTCACTAGCCCCAACCTCGAGCAGCAAACCATCCTCTCCTTCGGGACCTGCAATCCAGCTGATGCTGTGGGACTTAGCCTGCCAGCTACCATCGAAGAGCTGATCCATCGTAACAGTCTTTCCTGAGCCTCGTGTTGCAGCATCAGGGTCGTGTTCGGTGTCGCTATCGTGATGATGCGACCCGCCGTAAAGAAAGATGCCGAGGCCAGCTAGCCATCCAGCGACAAAGACTGCGCTGACAATGATCAGAATTCGGCGCAACTTCTTATCCATGGGTTGACGATGCAGAGTAGCCCCAGGACCGAGGAAGGGACCCGTCTCCAGGTCATCTTCTTCTTCCTTAAGGGGATCATCGTCGTCCAGCGCCCTCGGATCGTTGTTATTTTTGCCAGCGTCCATCTCGGTCTTCTCGTGTATCCTCTCGAAAACAAAACTCGTCGTTGAAGCAGTAGAGATGGAATCGTCCGAGTATCGACGCTCGGGGGTAGACACGTCCGAGGCCATTTTCGGTGGCGGTAGCCGTTATATCTAAGCGCAGGTTATTGAATTGGTGTTACGCGGCAGCGCACTGTCGCATCGTATCGTGCGCGGGAACGAAGGACCGAACAAGCGAGTGTCGGAGATTGAATAGAGTGAACGATAGGCTAAGACAAGGCAAACATGAATTGATGAAAGAGAGAAAGGGAACGAGGTGTCGATTGAACCGTATTGGGTTGTCAATAGCGATAAGTAAGGTTGGTAGCTAACTAACGCGAGGGGGCCATGGTCATGGTATGGTCATTGCTGTGTCTCAGTAGAGCTCGTGCCTAGGTACTTGTCGCATTAGGGAAAGTTTCTGATGACGTAAGCCTCTACGACTGCTCAGTTGTGAACGAAGGACAGTCTATTTACTGATGTATATTTATCTATTCATACTATAACCACTAAAACTCTTTCATATGGGTGCATGGAAGTGACTGATAATCCTGTATCAGCTGCTTCAATCCGGTACATATTGCATGCTCCCGGCTGAATTCCCGGGCCCCGAACCCCGGATACGCCCCACTTACCCGAGCTAGGTACTGGTCTTCATGAATCCGGGGTACTCTAAGAAACACATACTGGAGAGATTTCAATAAATAGCTAATCTAACCAAACTACTAATAATACAGAGAAGGAATCATAGCAGTTATAAAGGGTATCCTCAGAGCTTACATCCACTCTCACAATGCTAATTCAGCAATTGCGGTGTCTCAACAGTAGCACCCTCAATCTTCTCAACTACACAAGCTGTTCCATAAGCACTGGCCTGTGCAAAACCTCCTAGATCCCCAGTCTCAAACCTCAAACAGATGATGGCATTCCCGCCTCTCTTTTTCGTTTCTTGGACAACACGGCTGATGGAGTCGTTGCGGCAGTTGTAGAGCATGGAGGTAAACCAGCTCAACTCACCACCAGCCAAACTCTTGATAACCATACCAATACCTGCTGCGATATTACGCGAGCGAACAGTAATTCCGTAGACGGCGCCCAAGACTTTGGTGATGCGGTAGCCAGGGAGGTCCATCATTGCTAGTATCGATGTGTAAGTGGAGTTATGGTTGTAGTTAGTCTAGTGCTGACTTACTCGTTGTTATGCAGTTGTCTGTCTCAGTGAACTACATCATGTTAGCGTAAGAAGAAGGAGTATTTATCCTGGCATAGCATACGCAGTGCAGGTCCGACAGATGAGGCGGGATATCAGCAACCTCTTCGTGGTTCTTCCTGTCGTCCTTGGATGTGCCAAAACCAACCATCTTAGCAGTATAGTAGTGGAGGTTTGTTCGTTCGTGTAAGTGCAAGTAGAATGTCAAGGCTGAATGTCGTGATGAGAATGTTTCCGTGATATCTAATATGTATTGTATCTTGTAGTTCATAACAATAAAAGCAAGGAGCCGAGTCCTTTATATATCTCCTTACACTCGAATCCATCTTCCTCCATATCCAAGGCTGAAAGGTCAATGCCGATCTAACCGCCTAGCAACCCCACATTACTTTTCGCATTCATCGTATCTGTATCTCCAAGTCTTTCATTTGCTGGCCCTACCATGGCTAGGCTCAGCTCACTGGTCGAGACTGACCTGCATCCTTTGTGGCGGTGCATCTCAGCTTCCATGTGATGACATCCTGCCACACAAGGCTTTCATACCTGCATGTCTAGAGTCTGGGCATAGTCAATCGCGATCTTGATCTATAAGAATGAAGGTAATGAAAATCAATGTACTATCATACAACATACAGCAACCCGGGTACTCAAGACCGGCTGCGAAATTTAGTATCAAAACTTCATCCTCAAGTCTACCCTAATATCCTTGAGTGCCAATCGCTCTGAAATCCTCCCACTAACGCCTCCGCGTGCATCTCAAGAGGGAGAAGCAAACTATGATTACAGGATCCTGTGTCCACGCCATTAGAATTACCCCCGTACCTCAAGGCGACGGGAGTAATCCACAGTTAAAGATACTTCCGTCCATGATGATGCTGAATATGGGTTACCGGCCTATAATTGAATACAGGGGGGCAACGCCACATTGGTACCGGTGACTGCATCTAGAAACCGTAGCCGGTGGGCTGCGGCGCGAAGCCATTTGCTTGACCGTATGGTGCGGGTGAGGGAGTAGAGCCCATACCACCAGGACCCGCTGTGATCATGAGCCGTGAAGCGCCCAGAATAGGTGTGTTATCATCGGTCTTCTCCTTCTCCTGCTCCTTGGCTTTGCGAGCCTCGTTGTCAGCCTTCAGAGTAGCAAGCTCCTTAGTTTGTTGGGCGAGCATGTTAATCATGTAAGGCATAGAGAAGTCCATAAGACCATGGCGCCATGAAAGCTCCAGGACAAGGTCGGGGCGAATGAGATCGTAGCAAGCGTAAAGCATGCCAGTGTAGCATTCACGGTGGCCAATATCGACGAACTATGACGATTAGTTTTATACATTGTAGAGGCTTGAGTGAGACTTACATATTGAACGAGGTCGCTGACAATGTCGATCTTAGCAGAAAGAGCAGCGGTCTCGATGGCGTCCTTGTAAAGCTTGTCCTGCTTGGACAGAGCAATTGACTTCTCCCATCGCTTGTTCTTGCGGTAGATAGAAGCGGCGATCTGGCGGAAGAAAATAAGATCATGCTTCTCCAGGCGGCTAGCCAGCTCTGTGGCATCGTAGTTGTCGTAGTTCTGGACAGAGTCGCGAAGGGTCTTGTAGTCCTCCTCCTCGATGAGGAGGTCGTTGACAGCCTCGTTCACGACACGCTTGTTCTGAGATTGCACATTGAGCAAGAAAGGCTTGATGAGAGGAAGATCGTCGTTCTTCTGGAAGATCTTGACAACACGGTTGACATCGATACGGGGAGTGAGGGTGGCAAGAAGGTCGGTGAGGAGGGAAGGATGCTGCTCAACGTAGAACTTAATGGCACGGTAGTAGATCTCCAAGTTGGCAACCTTGACGACAATCTCCTTGAACTGCTGGTGGTCCCAAGAGTTCTCAGGTCGTTCGATGACGGCAAGAGCGGCGTTATCGAACTCGTCGTAGTGGTAATAACAGAAGACGAGCTCAGGCCAGAGGTTAGCTTCCTCACAGGCCTTGATCATCTTGGGCAGGTTCATGCGAGACCAGAAGATCTTGATGTGCTCCATCAGGCGGTCAGGGTGGTACTTGGAAAGAGCAATGCCAAGTTCAGTGAACATTCCCATGTGAGCACGCTCAAGGCCAAGACCCTGCTCGAGAAGGCTGATAAGCTCATCAAAGTATCCGTTGCGCTCGTACTCCTTGACCAGAGTCTGGAGTTGCTCGGCGTCGACAATCAGGTTGAGACCGCAAATCTGAGCAAGTCGGAACTCCTTCTTCTCCACACAGGCCTCGTGGACCTGCTTCCACACCTTGATGTTGTTGGCCTTGCGAGCGCACTCAACAGCGGCTTGGTAATCGCCGAGGTGGACAAGGGTGGTTGCCAACTTGGCCCAGTTGGAGATGCTGGTGTAGAAGATCTTGGATGCCTCGTACAAGCCTTCCTCGTAAGCCTTGTCACCGGACTCCTCGATATTCGCAACGTTAGTGGCGCGGAGGAAGTCCTCAAGTTCAGACAGCTGCTCTAGGCGAGCGTAGGAGAAGGCGAGAGCTGTATCGATGGCAGGCTCACGGTGAGTCTTGCGGGCCATGCGCAAGTACTTGACGAGATCTTCGTTCTTGCCGGCGTGTGTGGCGACTTCAATGACCTCAAGGTAGTTTCTGGGGTCCTCCGCTTTGATGTAGGACTCGATGGAGTCAGAAACACGAAGGCCATCGAGCTGAGCCTTAGCAACCTTGCTCCAGACCTCAGGGAGATCAACTTCCTCAGCGTATGCCTGAGCACGGTCGATGCTGACAACGTTCTCGATCAGAACATCAACCGCGGCAGACTTGTTGTCGGCCTTCTTGTAGATCTCGAAAGCTTCCTCAAAGAGGCCAACCTCAATACAGCTAGTAGCGATTTCGTCGGCGTTGTAGTTGTCCAGCTTGTGAATGTAGTCCATCACACGAGCCTTGTCAGCCTTAGCAGCAGTGAACATGAGGAGGTTCTGGAGGTTCTGGTTGTCACTGAAGGGTGATGGCTCGAGGACGATCTTCTCGAGGAGCTCAATAAGCTCAAGAGGCAGATCATTCTCAAGGAAAGCGGACACGGCAACGGAGACCTTAGAGGGGTCATTGGCTTCAGGGACGGCGGTAGCGGTGACCTGATCGACAACAGAGCGTCGGTGGATGTTGTTCTCACTCAGGACAAAGCCCCACAGCTCAGCATCAGATCGCTCCAAGAGGTATCGAGCCTGAGCCCTGTACATAGAGTTCTCGTTGGTGATGTTGACAAGCTCCAAGTCGTTCTGGCCCTTGGAATAGGCGATGTAAGCCAGGTTGGGGTCACGCTTCTCACAGTACTTTCCAACAGTAAGAGTATCATACTGGTCGTTCTCCTTCAGGAACTTCTCAGGGTTGTTGTTAGAGTCGATGTAGATCTTGGCAAGAGCGTTGAAGACAGCCTGCTGCTGGTTACCGGCCTGAAGAGTGGCCTCCAGGAAGGGCAAAAGAAGCTTGAGGCGGTTTCGGGACTCAACCTCAGACACCAGCTGGTCGATGTTGATACTCTGGGGGTTGACAGAGCTCAGAAGCTGCTTGATAACGTTCTCGTCACAGTCAACATCCAATAGGCCACCAACAACCTCGGGGGCTCTGCTGGGGTTGACCTGCTGGACGTAGGTCTCAATAGCTCCAAACTGCTGGCTCTGGTACAAGTACAGGATCAAGTCATGGACGAAGTTGAAGCGATCACAGACAATAATGAGAGGAAGCTGCTCGGGAAGCTTAGCTTCCTTGAGGAAGTTCTTCACCTTTTCGGGGTTATAGACGTTGCTGTCGCGACACAATCGCTCGACCTCGTTGAACTGACCCATCTTGGTCGCGGCTTCGATGTACTTGAAGTGAACGTCAGGGTCTTCTGACAGGTTCACAACACTGCCGAGGTAATAGAAGAGACCTTCAGCAGTCTTGTACTTCTCGAAAAGGTCAATCAGGCGAACAGCACCCAGCAGCTCCGAGTACTTAGTGGCGATGGTGACCACTGACTGCAAGTTCTGGCGAATGTTTGCCTTCATCATAGCATCGAGACAGTCAAGGGACTGCTCGACGGAGAGCTTGCCGAAGAAGTTGGTGAGCCACTCAGGGTTGAAGTTTGGTTGACCAGGGATGTTAACAACAACTCGCTTGATGGCCTCAGGATCCTCGTACAACTCCAAAGCCTTCTGGGGAAGGTTGGCCTTTTCGCAAAGATCAGCAATGCGAGTCTTGTCGAAGTGAGTGAACATCTCGTTGCCGAGAATGGCTTCAGCAACTTGGGGAGCATGCATCAAGTTCATCTCGAGAAGACGGGTCTGGAGACGGGCGTGCTCGGGCTTGTTCTCCTTAAGTGCATCCAACAAGAAGGCAGTGGCTTGTTGAATCATGCCCTGTCCTTGGAAGATATCGCATACACGCTCGAAATCGACCAATGGGCCTTGCTCACTGTTGGCAAGAGCACTGGCAAACTCGGCACCCTTCTCGGGGTTGACACGGGTGATGTGCTGGAGCAGTTGGATGTAATCGGGCTGGAAGCCAGTCTGGGCGGAGTAGGGAAGAATCTTGTCGAACTGGCCAGTCTCAGCGAAGCCAGCAACGACCTTCTGAGGAACCTCGGCCTTGAGGTAGATGGACAGGGCCATGTTCACATCGTAAGGTCTGACCATGTCACCGAGCTGCTCAGAGCAGTCCAGCTTGCCCTCCTTCAGCCACTTCTCAAGCAAGTGCTTGCGGTTCTGCTGGAGAACAGGTTGTGCAAGCTCGAGGGTCTCATGGCGGTTTAGGGAGCCCTTGTCCAAAAGCATTCCGAAGTATTGGAGGGTGAAAGCCATTTGGCCAGGCTGGGCAGGCAGACGCTTGAACTTCTCAATTGTCTCAGCACTTCGGAGGAAACCTCGAGGAGAGTTGGCAGCGACCTTAGCGGCAGCCAGGTAGTCGCCCGAGTTGAACAGCTGCTCGAATTGTCGTGCGTAGAGGTTGTCGGCACCAGGAAGTCCGGCTCGAGAGGCCATCTTGATAGCCATATCAGTGTTGGCGGGGTTCTGTAGAAGGTATTGAATGACGTTGCTGTCATCAATGGTCACGAAGAGGACTTGACCCTTTCGGTTGATACCAACAATACCGGATGAACCATCGTCTGTGCAGGTGGTGAATATCGTCTCGCTCGAGATTCGGTTCATGAAGATACATGAGGCAGTCTCAAGGTCGTAAAGGTGGATGAAACCATACTTGGTAACCATGTAGACAACGCCGTACTTCTGCGAAACCTGGAGAGCGACGGGGAAATCGTTGGTGGCTTCGGGGGGGAAGAACATGTCGACAGCCTTCTTCTGGAAGACTGGATTCGACTCGGGATGATCGACCTCGACAATGTGCAGCTTGGCACCGGTGGCGGTTCGTACAGCGAAACTAAAAAGCTTGGTATCTTGGGGAGCACCTTCCAGGCGGAGGGTGCCAAAGGCAGCCGCATGACCTTCTATGGCCTGACTGATTCCACGATCCTTGGAGTAGAGTTGCATGGCACCGACCACACGTCCTTGCTGGGACGAAATGCCGACTACCACCATCCACTTGCCATCACTGTTAACCCGGTAGTTGATGATTTGGCAGCCCTAAGACGAGATGATTAGTATCATAGTTTCCAGTCAGGCACACATGAAATCAACTCACATTGAGGTTAGCATTGCGCTCAAACACCTTGACGGGGGCGTCTTGGCCAGCATCGTAGACGTTCCAGTGGTAAACGCTGGACGTCGTGACAAGGCCAATCTCGTTCTCGCTGATCCACTTCCAGAACTGGACATCCTCGTTCATGGTGCATGACTTGAGCTTCTTCTTCTGCTCAAGATCGAAGATCTGCAGGGTTCTAGACTGCGCCTTAAGAGCAATCACTTGTCGGTTCCAGTGCATGATAGCACTGTCGGCCTTGATCGGCCGTCGGGTGACATTGTTGCCATTCTTGAGCTCGATGATAACAACGTCGGGTTTGTCGGCTTCGCTCTTTTGCTCTCGAACACAGACGTATGAATCGGACTCGAGTGTCTAGCTGCAGTTAGCTTGATGTTGATTATTGGCCAGCAAGAAAGCTAGCTGATGGTTAGGTGACATACACAGGAGTTAAAGCCGATGCTCTGGGTGTCCACGCCAACATTGGCGAGCTGGACGAGCTCCTGAAACTTGATGGGCAGAGGCGCCATGGCGGCGTTGTAGCCTATGATAATGTAATATGGACCTTGTTCGAATCGACGCTCCTAGCCTCGAATGTGGCCAAAGAAAGAAGTTGATGAATTGGAGTCGATCTCGGATCGATCACCAGTAATTATTTCGGAGTTGCCTTTAAAGGGCGAAGTAGAAGCTTCCATGCGCCGCGTGGCAGGGACTGTATGGAAGCACTAGGTTTCGGAGTAAACACAGCGTGCGCGCCAGAAATCGAAGAGAAAGAAAAGAAAGCGACGACGTATAATTCGCTATTATTCGACTTCTGCTGATAAAGCAGACTGAATTGTCGTCGTGAAGGGTAGAGATGGTGATGTGGTTGGGGGGTGTTTTGGTAAGGTAAAGGAGAGAAGGTCCAGGTCACTTTCTGGGTTACGTTACCTGTTCTGTTTGGGTAGCCTTGGGGGAGGAGCCACAGGGCAGCTGTGACGGACCGCTCAGGGCAGGTGCAGCACCTTGAGGAGAGGGTACGTACCGCCCAGGTTGAATTCAATTCGGGTTTAGCGTGCCTGGAAAGCTGGAATCCACTGGCCTCCCAATGCTGACAGGTTATCAGCCGGCCAATGAACTGGTGTTATGTGGGGGTACTACGATATTCCGTCCCGAACGAGATGAATCAAGCAAGCTTTCGTCATCAAGAATAGGCGCCAATTTATGCGAAAAGGGGAAGCTTGAAAGAGTGCCTGGTGAGTTAAATTCGGCCATAAACTGTCGTAGTCAAAGGATAGGATATCTGATAGTGGTTTTTGAGTTACAAAGTGTTATATCCTTGATTCTCTGGGGACAATTGCATTGTTAACCCTGCCGATCACTTCTACCAGTCTTTCTGGAAGCTTAATAGAGCTATCTACATGCGACTGGGCAATATGAGTGGCACAACACAGAATCTTATGGATGTACAAACTTTACGCAGCATACAGGACTTCTTGGAAGATAAGTCTAGTGCATGTTTTTTAAAAATAGATTCATCCATTCCAAAGGTTTATAGCCGCTCATGCAGCAAAGACCTTGTTTCTATGAGAAACAAATAATTGTTCACCATGTAAATAACATGTGATCATCCTGTGTCTTGTATATCATCTCAACTCCAAACATTCCATGCCAAACTTTTCCCAATCCTATGACAAATGTTCCCGGTCGATGTGATGTGTAACAGCAGCCTCGTCGCCTTCAAAAGCATCGCAAAAAGGGCATTTGACCGTTTCAATACCAGCACTTGGCGTACTTGGCAAATTGTCGTCAAGGTCTGGTATGAAATCTGCCAAACTCCTCGGTGGCGGTCCTGTAGCAAACTCATCATCCAGTCTCACGTCCGTATATCGCATAGTAAATCTTGAACTTGAGGGTGCTGTTTGCGCCCTCGGCTCATCTAACGGTGCAGCGGGAGCACCAGAAGAATCGCCCATTCTTTGCACCCTGCCAACTTGACCATCTCGTAGTCGTACTTTGATTCCTCGTGGATGATTGCCTCGTGTGAGAATATTTTGGACTATCCCCTTTGTCTCTTCTCCTGTGGGTTGATCTTCCTTCAGGATGATGAAAACTGATGCTCCTGGAATAACTTGTTGCACTGTTGGGACTGTGCCTGACGCTTGTTGTGGTGTTGCAGGCGCACGAGATGGTCTTGATGAGCCACCCCGCTGATTGTTCTGCTGTTGGCGTGGTGGGCGAGGTTGACGGTTGCGAGGTCGATTGGGTCGATCCATCTTGGCAAAATATGACTTTTGGGTTATGGAATATCCAAGAGTGGTTGTTCGTATTGGGCGGAGATATGAAGTGTTCAAAATGAAAGAGTTAGAAAGTAGATTCTTGGTAAAGAAAATCTTCATTTGATGATGCATGAGTAACAAACCTTGGTGTTTGGCTGTGAAAAAAAGTTTACCCTACAGATGTTGGAAATTTACAACCCCAAGTTGCACAGTCAGCTCACAGTAGCATCATTTTGTTAAAAACTTGATTTCTTCTTAATCATCACAATCTCTCCAGTGGATTTCAGGAGCAAATTATTATTTACAGACTTCTTACGCCATGCGCCTTCTGCCAAAAGTGAGTAGCGTGTGACCTGATATACGTTGTTTGGGCAAACCGCCCTCCCCGAATTGTGTTGTACAATGATACCAAACTTTAGGCTTCGCCAGCCTTAGCTATAGGCTTCTTCCTGATATCCTTCCAACCCATACCAAACGACGTGAAAAACATAACACATGCCGAAGCAAGACAAAGCAAGAATGTTGCACATGTGCCTTCGGAGTATGACCATAGAACACCCGGCAAACTTGCTTCATCAACGACCTCGCTTACAGCTCCAGCTCCAGCGTCGATGACAATATCGGGATCAATGTTGGGAAGTCTCGCTACAAGCTCATGACGGAGCTCATGAGTGAAAATAACGTTGGCAGCACAAACAAAGATGGCGCCCCCAAAGGTTTGGGAAAAGGTCAGGATTGACATGGCGATGGGAGTTACTTCGGGTTTCGTGTTGGCCTGGACAGCGATGATGGGCATCTGAAGGCCAAGTCCTCGTCCGAAACCTATCAAGATCTGGTAGCCTGCCCATTTGGCTGTGGAAGTGTAAGGACCCATGGTCGATAAGAGACCGAAACCAATAGCCGAGAAAGCTGCACTGGCTGTTGCGAACGGTAAATAATAGCCAAGTTTCTGAACTATTAACTGTAAGTAATGATATCCCAAGGTCTACAGTAGGAACTTACCTAGGGCACCACTTGAGACAGCAGCCACGATCAACATGAGAATGCTGGGAAGCAAGTTAACACCACTTGTGAATGGCGACGCATCTTTGGCCGACTGAAAGTAGATAGGCAGATAAAAAGACGCCACCATAACAGTTGCGAACAAGAACAGCTGCGTTAACATTGCGGTCCAAACCTGTCTTGTGCGCACAATGGGCATCGGAATCATTGCATCTGTGCCAACACGATGCTCCCAGAAGATGAATATCACGAAAAGAACGCCACCACCGCAAAAGAGACCGATAATTGTTGCAGAGTTCCAAGCATACTCAACACCGCCCCATTGAAGGGCGAGAAGTATCATGACTACACTTGGACTGAACATGGCAAGACCTGTGAAATCGAATTTGGTCTTCAGGAGCTGCATTATGGTTTCATCTGTTGGAGCGCGATGGTTCGGAACCTGGACAAGGAGAATCAGAACAGCACAAATGGCGCCAATTGGTAGGTTGATGTAGAAGCCTGATCGACAGTTAGACATAAACCGATATAAGTATAGCGAAGAGTTGGAAAACTTACACCATCGCCAAGTAGTATACTGGGTGAAAGCGCCCCCTACCAAGGGGCCGGTGACAATTCCCAACTGCGCAAATCCCATAATGATGCCTATAAGAGAAGGACGCTTATGAATGGGAACCGCCGACGCGACGATTGTTAGGGCGCCATTCTGAATACCAGACGAGCCAATGCCAGAGATTGCTCGACCAACGATAAGCATCGTAGACGACTGAGCAACAGCACATATCAGATTGCCAAGCTCAAAGACAAAGAACAAGGATAAGAATGTCCACTGTAGCTTGTTAGATATAGCGCCGCAAGTACCATCCAGTAGGAAACAACCTGCCTTGGTGTTGAAGTACATGTATAATTTGCCTGTAAGTGGTTGGAGGGCAGCACTGTTGGTTGAATGTCAGTCAATAAGATATGCGAGGATCTGAACTAGTGCTGAGCTTACCTAGCAAGATTGTATGCACTAGCATACCATCCTATGTCATGCAGAGAGTGGAAGTCCGAGGTAATGCGAGGAATAGCCTAAAGTTCAGTCAATATCAATCGGGTAAATGTTGAATGTAGGACTGCTGCATACTGTAGCGATGATCGACATATCCAGCAGCATAAGGAAGGCAGCAAGCGTAAGAGAAATCATCAAGCTCATGAGCTTCCATCCTGTCACCCATTGAGTCTCTTCTTCCTCTGTTGGGAGTTCGGCCTCTGGTTTCGTCTGAATTTCTTCCTGGGTAGCTTCGTGTAAAGTTGGCGTATTCGAAGAAGAGATGGCCTTTTCATCGTCGCCAGATAGGATCTGAGGCTCAACCTTCTCTTCTTTGGGCACTGTTGTAGTCATCCTGTCAAAGTTTATAAGACGTAAAGTGGAAAGAATCGTGACAGACCCGGGAAGTCGCTTGGCATGTTGGGCATCGTGTGTCTTTAAATGATTCATGAAACAAATACTAAAGCCATGAGCATGGCCAATAACGGGATATATTGTAACATATTTCCCGGTCCCGGATACTTAATTATTGTTGGTGCTAAGGCTGAGGTGGTGTAAACGGAGTTGGATATCGCTTTGGGAACGGAATTCCGTCCAACCAAACAAATCACCGAAGCTGGTAATCAACTGCCACAACACGAATCCTTCATTCGGCATTGCCTAATCGAAGCAAGTGCCCTCAAGAAGTGCATTCTTATATCCAATGCCATGGGAGACTAGAACTCCCAGGGTCCAAACACGTCAGACATCCATGCAACATCTCCAAAATCCATCATATTGACCGCTGCCATGTCTATGCTTTGCTGATCTGGTGGGTTTGGTGCTGGTATTAATTGAACTGCCTCTTGATTCGTTGATGATGAGGGAACACCACCGAGATGCCTCGATAATGTAGGTTCCCATGAGGTCTTGATGTTACGCATGATTTTGGCCGCCATTCGGAACACTGTTTCCTCGCCTGCGCTCACCTTGATTTTGTAAGTCGAGTCCAGGCGCGTGAAAAAGTCAACAGTTTGATCCAAAAGAACTAGTAAATCGGCCGTGTTTCGTACGAGCTCCTTGTCCCAGGCAGGATCTTCAGACGTTGTGAGCCGGTACAGAGCTATCTGAACTTGAGAGAGCTGAATGTAGATAGGAAAGGGTGAGCCTGCAACCTCCTCGATCGGAACGGCGAAGAACACATCGAACCATGCCCTAATCGCCCTTAGACATGAATACATGCTCTCGATTCGTTGATTGACTGGAATATCTTGCATGAAGAGGCCGACAGAATTGATTTGAACCTCTGTTGCAAGCGCGTGTGCCTGCAGTACCGCTATAATTCGTCAGTATAGTTTACCGACGGGTGTATGTTTGTACTTACGGGTTACGGGCATATTCAAGGGCAACCCGTCCCGAACCGCCTGGAGTTTGGCAAGCAAGCTCTTTCTGAAAACGTATGTAGGAGCTGGAGATGGGTCACCCATGACATCACGAACTAGTAGTTTCTGCGCTTCATCTGCAACAAGCTGATATCTGATAAATGCGGCCAGCAATTCATCAGATGGATACAGCTTCTCTCTCTCCAGAGCGTCAAGACAATCGCTCATATGGGGCGTCCAGTGGAGAGGATCCATCTTGCCGACGAAAGACGCCAGACTACAAAAATTAGGAATATCCTGTGAACAGAGAGATGGAACTTACACGGAACTCAGAAACCATAGTGACACAACGGCTCGCCGCTCCTCCAAGGTGCGTAACCGCGGTGGAGCAGGTCGTCCTCCCCACGCCTTGAAACAAACTGTAAAGTATTGTTCCTCAACGGGAGCTTTTGTGAGACCCATATCATAGGCAACCAGGACAGCCATTTGAACGAAAGTGATAACAAACGGTCTACCTGGACTAGAGGTGGTGGAGGCCCTGCAAGAAGGTCAGAATGCAGCAGATATAGACGCGTTGGTGATGGACTAACCAGGTGAGGTAACATATAAGTCCTTGAAGACAGTCCATGGTCCTCTCATGATTGATGATAATTCTGTTAGCAATTTCCTGTCGAACCCGATCTTTCAATTTCATCTGCTGCTCAACCGACATCGATGTCATATTCATAATACACAGCCACAGGAATGGCTTCTCCTTTCGCAGAGCTGCAGCTGTCATATCAGGTGGCAGGACCATACATGGAAACTTCTTCAGCCACTCTCTGTATTTGTCCAGATACATCTCGGCCTCTTCGGGCGTGGGTTCATCTAAGGACGAAGTATCTTCACCAACATTGGAGGGCGAAGTATGCACATGGCTACTGCCCGTGCTTCTTGAACCATAACTATGAGGTATTGCATATGAACGGGGTTGAGTTTCCGATGAAGAAGACGAAGCTGCAGCAGTCGCCAAGGACTCCAAACGACTAGTTAGATGATGACCCACGTTCGATGAGTTCATCAGGGGACTGGAACCGTCGGAGTTGGGGGACTGCAGATGTCCATTTTGGGGCTGAGATGCGCGTAGAATTGTAACAAGATCTTCAAGCTTTTCTTCTAATTGAGCTGTCCTGGACGATGCAGATTTCTTGGCAACCCGTTTTCGCGCAGTTGTCATAGTTTGACATTGTTTTCCAAGACGATGACATCTTTCGCAGTCTTGACCAGAAGCCCTCAAGATACATTTGCATTTTGCCCTCTGACATGCAGTGCAGGCCTTGCCATAGCCAGCGGGTGTCCCTGTCGCACCAGAGGCAGTAGAGGCTGACAGATCGGGTGGCGCCATGGTTTGCTTGTGTAATTGTCGCCAATAAAGTCCATGTGCATAAGCAAACAGTAACAAATTTGAACAAAATCCGTTCGTATAACAGGAATTCAGAATGCTATCTTTGAAGGGGGTGGTAAAGGAATCGCAGAGCCCAGACTTAGGGGATGGTGCACCGGAATTCGGGATTCGACTAAATCCGGCTTACTGTCTCAAAATATGCGCAGATTCAATTGACCCGAGCTGCGAACTAAGGAATGAGACATGAGAGTAAAAACTGTCAAAGCGCTATCTTATCTTGGCTTACAATCTCTCAATATCGAAGATTGAGATGTTTGTTGGTAATCAGTTGAAGTTTTGTGATATCAGACCACTCTTTAGATACCGGGGTTGGGCTACCTGAACTCCGTAAAAGGATCAACATTTAGACGCTTGTCTTAAAGCCAGCAGCTGAAGTGCAGGGATTTCTGACAAGTAGAATTAAATTCAAGTAAACAGTGATGTATATGTCTTCTGAGGTTTGACATCTTTTGCTTGCCACAGTTATTACCTAAGGTCGTGATGATCTTAAATGAAGTTAAGTCAAGATCTTGTACAACTGCCAGATAGGTACTCTATACTTCGTTGCGCATACATGCGTGTGTATGACACAGGTACTTCCCATGTTTTCAAGAGAAAAAGATGAAAAGCCTCGGTGGGGAAACAAGTACGGATACAATTATTTCATCCTTTTCTTTGGGAGCCTAGGTGGGCGTAGTTATCTTGTTGATTAACTTGTTGGCATAAATCAGGAATAGATTTTGAGGCTGTTGGCCAGGCCATGTCTTCAATTAATTAAAAGCCGAGAGGCATGGATCTCTGGTATCAGATCTCAGGGTTACATTGGAAAAGCAAGTCCGCCTTCCCTTAATTGGCTTGGAAATTAGCATCAGACGTCTCCTATTGGCCAGATATATCTTAGCTTCAGGGGCCAATCAAAGCCGGTGCATCCCGCTCTTCTCAATTAACTTTAACGTCACAAGCTGCTAGATTCTTCAACTCCATCCTCAACGCCGACATCGCAGTCTCAACGACCAACGCCAGACCGATACAGATCAACCACCAAATAGTTATGGCAGCTCCAACTGTCGCAGCAGCCGAGATGCTGCCTCGATTTCTTCTTCCACGTCTGAGTTGGGGCGCTCCGGTTTCAGTCTCGCAAGCAGCCCGACCATTCGCCTCGATCCCTTCTCCTGATCAACGACGGTCTTTTGCACCCTTTCAGGCTAGTCCTGTTACCCAACGCACTTATCCTCGAAATATGAGCCCTATAACTAAGAGAGCTTTCCATGCGACGGCCCTTAAGCAACGAGACCATCACTTCGACACTCTCAAGTTTGTGAAGCGGTTGCAGGGGGAGGGGTTCACAGAGGAACAATCGGTTGCGATGATGAAGACGCTGAACGATGTTATTGAGGAGAGGTATGTTTCGAGCTTTTACAACACCCACAACAATAATACTAACACTACTCTTAAGCATCCAAAATCTCACCCGAACAATGGTCCTCCGCGAGGACGCCGCCAAAGCAACGTACACTCAGAAGGTCGATTTTGCCAAGCTGCGATCCGAGCTTCTCTCTGCCGACTCCACCGAATCCAACACAACACGCACCGCGCACGAGCGATTGACAAACGATATCGCCAAGCTAAGCAACCGCCTTCGTGATGAGATCAGCCGCACACAGGCCAGTGTCCGCCTCGACCTTAATCTGGAGAAGGGTCGTATTAGAGAAGAAGCCGTGGGACAGGAACTCAAGATCAAGGAGACGGAGACCAAGATCGAGCAGGAGGTTGCAGCACTGCGGGAGAAGCTGGAGCAGGTCAAGTTCCAGACGCTGCAATGGCTGATGGGTGTCTGCACTGGTTTCGCGGCGCTGTTGCTTGGTGCTTGGCGATTGCTCATGTAAATGTGCTTTCAGTGCTGGGGGAGTACTATATGAAGAGTTGTATATACAGTGTTATGGTTCACCTAAACCTATAGATTTTCTTGTGTCGAAATTAACATGTCTATAATTACATGGCAATTATTCTCATTAAGACGAGGGAAAGTCTTTTCCATATCTCAAAGGATACCTGATACGCTGTTTATGGCTCTGGAATAAATGTTGATATTACCTACTGACAAATACCAGGCGCTGATCCGTAGGTATACTACGGATCAGAGAGCCCGTATGAATGGACTTCATTCAAATGACGCCTTTCAACAACCCCACCCCCACTTCACCCCGCCATAGATGATTATCAGTCTCGGTATTGATCTTCGGCATGAAAGCCGATGGTTCTACCATATAACTCAAAGAATAGCTTCCTGGAGCAAAGCCAATTGAAGTTATCATACTAAACCTAATTTCGCAGACTTATCTTGTGTTTCAGATCCAGGTCACATATTATCCAATATGACAGACAAACCCAAGGTTCTTTTCCTTGGCAGCACCAAGCAGTAAGTCGCATAAGAACTCACCATGATCTCTTCCAAATATGCTGACACTTACGTAGAGCCCAAGAGGATTTTGCGTCTCTCTCCGAGGTTGTAGAGGCGGTTTACCCGAAGAAATCAACAGATCGTGCTACTTTCATAGAAGAGAGCAAATCCGGTGCCTTTGACGGAATTCAGGCTATCTATCGCTCAAATAAGACTTATAGCCTTGCTGGTAATTTTGATGCTGAATTGCTTGATAGCCTACCCAAGACACTCAAGTTTATTTGTCACAACGGTAAGATCCTGATTGATCTTATTAAGAACAGGTTCTCTGACTCTTTCAGGGGCTGGGTATGATCAAATACATATCCAGGAATGTACTTCACGTGGTATCCGTGTTTCCAATACGCCAACAGCAGTGGATGATGCCACAGCAGATATCACTATCTTTCTGCTCATTGGTGCTTTGAGAAATCTCTCATCTAGCATCTTCGCTCTGCGTGAAGGTACTTGGCGTGGCAATCCTGCGCCATCGCTTGGCCATGATCCTCAAGGCAAGGTGCTTGGTATTCTAGGCATGGGCGGAATCGGCCGGAACGTCGCTCGCAAAGCTCGTGCCTTTGGCATGATCGTTAAGTACTACAACCGCAGCCGTCTGTGTCCAGAGCTGGAAGGCGATGCTGAGTATGTCGACTTCGAGACTCTTCTTAAGGAGAGTGATGTTCTGAGTCTCAACTTACCCCTAAACGTGAGTCGAGCTATAAATCCTCATTCTCACAGCTTATCTGACTTCTGATAGCCCAAAACCCGACACACGATCTCGAAACCTCAATTTGATATCATGAAGCGTGGTGTCGTCGTCATCAACACTGCTCGTGGTGCTGTGATGGACGAAGCTGCTCTTGTCGACGCACTCGAGTCAGGACAAGTTGCCAGCGCTGGGCTCGACGTTTTTGAGAATGAACCTGAAGTTCATCCAGGTTTAGTGAACAATAGGAACGTATTGCTTGTCCCACATATGGGTACCTGGACAGTGGAAACTGAGAGGGCAATGGCGGCCTGGGCTTTTGACAATATTCGCCTAGCGGTAACAGAGGGGAAGCTGAAGAGTATCGTTCCAGAGCAAAGCCATCTACAATAGATATACTCGATGTATCAACTTCAAATAGTTAGCATAGACATTCTAGAGCAGGCTCCATAACTTCGCCTATCAATTTCATACACCGAACAACATACAATCATTTACTGATAGAGTAATACAGCACATAAGGAAGTAAGAAGCAGCTCTGGGATGAGGTGGCTTGAAGTTCATCAATAATAACTTCAGCCTCTTTTTGAACCCAATTGGCGCCAACAAATATGGCGAAGGAAATAACTGTAGAAACACGTATCAAGTCTTGCCAGTACAATGTAACATCACACAAAGAACAGCAACATTAGAGGAAGAAAATCTCTTTTGAATTTCTACTCTATCCTGGCCACGGTTGACGGGCCTGCCTTTATCGAGGTACCATTCCTTCCATCCCTGTGGGGGAGGTCTCGTCTTGGTCATATCCGTCCATATTCATTCCATTCATCATCCGTTTTTATATCTCGAAGGGGGGAATCATGATTAGCAAAAAAGCCAACGCCATTTTGTTGAAAAAGCAAGATTTTTTTGCCCCTCCCTGCACCCTGCGAGGAATCTTCTCTCCATCATGAGAGAAGTAAACCCAAATAAGCAGAAACAAAGAAGAGAAGTATCAAAAAAATCAGAAAACCGCAGATGTCCTAGTAACTCTCCCGACCCATATGCCATGCAAGTTCATGCTGTTGAAACTAGAATTTTGCCGATTGTCATGTCGACAGAAGAGGGAAAGTTCGTCACACGTAGGAGTCCAGTTGAAGGATCCTTGGGTATTGATTATATCCGCTTAGTAGCGGTAGATGTCGGCCTTGAAGGGACCCTCGACGGTCAAGCCGAGGTACTCAGCCTGGACCTTGCTGAGAGTGGAGAGCTCAGCCTGGCAGTGAGCAAGGTGGAGACGGGCGACCTCCTCGTCGAGGATCTTGGGGAGGACGTAGACACCGACGTCAAGCTTGTCGGTCTTGGCGAACTCGACGTACTTCTCACCCCAAGCCTTGTCAGCGGCCTTGAAAAGCATGATCTGGGCAAGGACCTGGTTGGTGAAAGAGCAGGACATGACGAAGGAGGAGTGGCCGGTAGCACAGCCGAGGTTAACAAGACGACCCTCAGCGAGGAGGATGATGTGGCGGCCGTTAGGCATGAGGAAGCGGTCAACCTGGGGCTTGATGTTCTGGACAGAGCTGGCGTTCTTCTTCAACCAGGCAACGTCAATCTCGATATCGAAGTGACCAATGTTGCAGACAATGGCGTCGTTGGGCATAGCCTCGAAGTGCTCGCCAGTGAGAATGTCACGGCAACCAGTGGTGGTGACGAAGATCTGACCGATCTTGGCGGCCTTCTCCATGGTGGTGACTTGGTAACCGGCCATAGCGGCCTGGAGGGCGTTGATGGGGTCAATCTCGGTAACGAGGACGCGAGCACCCATGCCGGAGAGGGCCATGGCGCAACCCTTACCGACATCACCGAAACCGGCAACGACAGCGACCTTGCCAGCAATCATGACATCGGTAGCACGCTTGATACCGTCGACAAG
>QHKN01000316.1:0-93250 GCA_004366955.1 Fusarium humuli | reverse complement strand
TAAAGGTAGCCCTGTAATTAATAGCTTAGATTATTAAACCAAAGGATAAACCAATAGATAAGCAATAGCTACCTTCTAAGGTAGAAGTAAGTAAATTAATAGAAGATAACTAGATAAATAAGGGAAATTTCCTATAGATAGACTACTCCTTTAATCCTTATAACTGTTAACCTTGTCCTCCCTGACCTACCGTTGGTCCCGCTTAATGACTTATCGCTCTGAACCCTGTGAAACTCAACAGAAGCGAGATAGACAAAACTCAGCCACGGGTGGTAGATGAGGTTCTTCTTGACTTTTTAGCAGCAATTTTATTTGCCAAAGTAACTCATTGGGTGCATGATAGTCTGTGGCTTCAAATGAGCAAAGAGAGCAGTGGTGATAAGCAACTCCTCGAGAAGCAACCCAGGAAATCAACGCTTATGAGTGATCATTGTGGTCAGCCTTTACTGATGTTGGGAGTCCAGCAATCACTATCGTCTATGACTCTAAGTATTTACATTAATTACGTATATCCTCTGCAAGGCTCTACCCTTTCTTCTGAGATTGGTCTACTGTAGCTGCTACCTCAAACTCCTCCTCTATAGCTCTTTGGTGAAATGTGGAGTGCGCACGGATTCGTGGCCCGAAGCGGTAAAAGACCCAAGGCAGAGGCGCTAAAGCCACTGAAATGAACCCCAGTAGGGACGTGGCCCACGCAGCGCCTAGTTTGTCGTACATCTGGTGAGAAAAGAGTGGAAACCCAGCTCCAAACGCCGACCTGAGGATAGCATTCGCGGCGAGTGCGCTGGCAGCATATTTTCCGTAGCAATCGATGAGATATGAGGTTATTCCGAGTGAGAGAACCACAAAGCCTATGCCGAAAGGTATACCTGAGATGATGCAGCTTGCCCAGTGGATAGATGTGTCGGCAGTCCATGCAAACTAGAATAATCCTATTGGCACGAGCCATGAGAGAAGGATCAGATGAGGGAGACGAGCTTCGGGTTTGGGTCCACCCAGTTTCTTGACCCAAGTTGCGTAAACACGGTTGATGTACGGTGATGCGGCGGTCGCGATAGCCATCCCAGTCCCGATACCTGAAGTTTAACTCTTAGCAGAGCTCGTTTATAGTGAAGTAGAATGCATGTTTACCTAGAAAACTGAGACCAGAGATTCCAGCGTCCCAATGTCGAGTTTGCTGAAAGACATACGGGTACGCGGTGAAGTCAAGATACAGTATGCCGTAAATAAACGCCATGTACAGTGAGAGCAGAAACAGGATCGGTTCAGTAAGAAACATGATGCTTGGTCTAGTGATATTAGTCCGTAGCATCACGGTTAATCTCTGATGTGGCTCTTGAATACCATGCTTCCGTCGTTTTAGTTGCAGAAGCCGCGGAGCATAGGTTTCGGGCAGAGAGACGACCATGGTGATATAGATAACGCCACTCAAGATGGATACTAGCCAGAAGTCCCTACGTGCATTAGTATGAGTGAATGTGAGCGCAACAAGAGATATCTCACCATCTCCACTACCAACAGCCGTTAGTCATATTCAGCATAGCGAGGGTAGAATCACGTACAGATCCGTATTGAGTAAGAAAACCACCAACAATCGGCGCAATCACCGGGCCCAAGAAACTCGCCGCAGTGAACAGCGCGAGAGGTACAGAACGATGGGTCAATGGCCACAAGTCGGTCAAAGAGCCACCAGAGTTGGTAACTATCTCGTCAACAATAGAGGTCAGCATTCATACAGGGCAACTTACCAGTAGGAGATCCGAAAAAGCCACACAGGAATCGAAAGATCAAGAGAGCAGCGATATTGGGCGATAAAGCGCAGCCAATATTAAATAAAACAAAAAGTAGTAATGTACTCCGATACACGGGATTTCGACCGTATATCTCTGAGAGTGGTGCAAAGATGAGCGGACCTGTTCCGAAGCCAAGTAGGAATGTGGTGACGCCTAAAGTCGCGACGGTGCTAGAACAGTTCAAGTCCTGCGCGATGACTGAGATGGCGGCTGTGTGTATTGATGAGCAAAAGGCAATGGTCGCAGTCATGAATACCACTGTCAGAGGTCAGCAACTTCATTGATCATCTGATTAATTGGATAACTAACCAATGATAGTACAAGTCCATCGTCGCGCCGGAGAGAAGTTCAAAGGATTCTCATCGTGATCTAAAGTGATGGTTTCTGGTGCTGTTTGACCGTTCTCGTTTGACATGATGGTATCTAGCGCTGGCGAAGCGTTCCCAAGACAAAGATTCCGTCAAGAAGGGAGTTGGAGAAGGAGAGTGGCGGGCCTGTTGGAGGCGCGACAATTGTAGTGCCCAAAAACCACCGATCATTCACTGTAGTCGCCGCAAAGGCATCTGTGTCTGCGTGATTGACTGTTCTTTGCTGAGGCGTTGACGAAATGCCGCTGACTTGCGTGAAAGAGGAAGGTGCACATGATGTGATGGAATTCAGGAATTTGTTTGTACTGCTTACAGTCAATTCCTTGTTACAACGATTGTTTGTTCCCAGTTCAAATGACGTGCTAGTAAGATTAGGCGCTAAAGAAGAAAAGATCTACCCTGAACAAAGGGACTTTGTCTCAAGATGCCGTTATCCGGGGACTTTGCAAGTAGGTATATCCAGGGCTTAAACTTGCTCGAAAAAGAGATGTATTAGCTGACGTCTCATTTGTAAATGAACTTCGGGGTTTGCAGTATCCTGGTGCTAGTCTGTGTAACAGTAATCTTTCTTGACCTCTCAGGTTGATCGCTTGGTTACCGCCCCTGGACTTCACATCCCTATCATGTTGTACTTTTTGCTAAAAGAACCAGTTGGAGGTAATCTTTAACTACCATCTAACGCCGCTGACTAAACTGATATTCCCCATCAGAACATATCAACATACTGCACATTCAAATGCTTCGGGATGACACAAGCTTTGAACAAGCGGGAGCTAATGTCAGTCTTACTCCCGGCCTGCTTCTGATCGGCACTAAAGTACTCGCGGCCCAGCGCCGCAACTCCCCGTCCCACCACCTCCCCTGTCGTTCTCCACGCTGAATCAATCGCCCCAGCAATCTGCCAAGAAACATCAATTAAACCGCTTAGTCGTAGGAGGGTTGTACTCACCCAAGTATGATGTCTAGACAAATGCTCACCGGCAAAGAATATCTGTCCTTCACGTTCATTGGCTATTTCGTGGAACCGAGAAAATTGACCGGGGAGATACATGGCGTCTCCTCCGCACCACTCATTTGTCCATAGCACATCGAAGGATTCAATGTACTGTTTGTATACATCATTTTCAGGATCGTCAGCGTAATATTTGATCAGATCATGGAGGCAGATCTTGACGCGTTCGTCCTGCGACAGACCACTCCATTTGGCTGCATCTGACATCCAGCTGTACAGCAGCAAGACACCGCTCCCGCTACTCCCCATGTCATTGGATGGAAACACAATCCATCGGAACCGCAAATCTGTCGTGCTCTGGCCCCCAAAACACGGAAATCTGTCTGTTTGCTCCCAGAACCGAGTGCGGAAATGCATGCCCATTTTGTAGAGAGGCTCGTAGTGCGCGCCACGGATGGCTTGTTCTTTCATGAAGGACCATCTTGGTCGGTCCACTATGTTGTGGATCGCGGCGGGGGGAATTGCTAGGACTACGGCGTCGAATGCCGTGGTGGTGGATTGATGTAGGCTTTTGGCCGATAATTCGACGCGCCCGTCGTCTAGATTGGTGATTCCGTCCACCCTTGTGTTGAGGCGGATATTCTCGAAGCCAACAAGATTAGCTGCACACTGCGTTATTCGCGACATGCCATCGTGGATAGTCACCCACTATGAGTTTATTAGTCCAGTTATGTTTCTTTCTAGATCAATGGTACTTGAGACTTACGTCCTTCGTGTCAAAGTCAAGGTCCTGCATGATAATCTCAGTAAAGTTCAAATCATATTGATTCGTCTGCGAACAAAAAAGCTCAACAAACTCAATAACTTCATGCGGCCACCCAGCAACAGAGCGTAAATAAGCTCGAAAAGAGTACTCATCATACATGAGTACCTTCCGAAACCCGTCATCAAAGTTCTGACGTAGAAGCGTCAACCAGGGAATTACCACACTGCCAAGGAGTTGCTGCGGGGTCTTGTTGCAGAAGCCCGAGGGAAGACCCGCCTTGGCAGACCAGCGAGGGTCCTGCAGTAGTCCCTTCTGACCCTGGAAAAATGATCTGTTGTTTTCGTGGTCAAGGATGTATGGGATTAGCTCGATACGACTCTCGACTGAGCTGTGAGTGTTCAGGTAGCGGATCAAATCGAAGACTTTGGAGTGCAGTGAGGAGCGGGGGATTCTCATTGCTCCAGCTTCAAAGTAGACATCTTTAGAATGGGCTTGAGGGGTAAAGCGATGGGTGTAGATACGTCCGCCTACGCGGTCCTCTGCCTCGAATATGGTCACTTTGTGACCTTCCCGAGATAGTATAAGACCAATGTAGAGGCCAGATATACCTGCGCCTACAATGCCGACGTGCATGATTGTACAAAGTCTGTTAAGATTGGGAAATACTGAGGTGGAAGAGATGATCTTGCAGGCTTGTCGCTTTTTTGTTGTATAGCAATATTCAGGCTGTGACATTCATCGAGACTCGACTCTTTTAAACTTGTTCAATTTGATTATGTTACCGCAAAAACTAGTGTTTGTCGCAAGAGTATTGATGAAGAGAAGTATGCTCCTATCAGTGTGGAGGATTATGTTGTGCAGAAGTACAAAGATGTTTATGCTCGTGCTGGGGTTTATAAGAAGGAGACCTTTGTCCCTCCAGCCAAGTCTACAGTTGAAGCCTAGATCTCTGCACAGCATGAGAGGATAGTCTGGACGTATGTATGGAGGTGTGAGGTAACGATAGTCCAGCACTGAATACCCTGTGGCTTTAGGAAATAGAGGCTGTAAATGTGGAACCTGACCTAGCTGAACTTTCTCCTTACTATGAATACTCTGGCGCCGTGACCACAGAGTGACTGCAAATCTTCGCTTAGACCAAGTATCGTGAACGGGACAACAATGATCCCACTAGCCATGATTGTATCATCGCTTGAGGCTGTGATCAAATTTCGGCCCGATTAGATCATCTACCGATATTCCAACCCGATGACCTGCTACTTAACATGGACCTGAGTCTGCCACAACGTTCCACAAAGGCGTTATGTGTCTTCGGGATGTGCGGGGAAGCAGTTACAGAATAACACAATCAAGAAGCAGTGCAATGTCATTATTCTCTTTTCCGCCTTGGCGCGGGGCTTGAGTCACCCCGGATGCATAAGCTGCTGACCGAAAAAACGAACATCTCGGCAGTTGTTATCTCACAAATGATCGATCAAGTATATCAAGGGCCCTCTCCATCTGGTTCACAAGTCTCTAACCATCAATATCCAATTTCACATACCCTTCATCAATCATCATGGCATCCTACTACCCTGAAGGCGAGTGCTATTTTGTTAGAAGCTCCCTCAGTTTCGAAAAGGGTTGGAACGCCGATAACGAGAGATACTTCTACAGCCATATCCTTGTCGAGTACTACTGGAATGGCTGGGTCGCAACTGGCAATCAAAGCAGGTCTCACATGAGGTCGCAATGGACTCTGGAGTCGCCCAAGGAGTCAATAATACGCGGTACGGCGATTGGGTAACATTTTGGGTGGGTGAAAGCAAAGAAAAGGACCCTCAACGCATGCTAGCCATGCATAGTCACCGTAACAGTCTCAACTGGAACGAATGCCGCGATCTCAGAAACGGTGGTCCGCGCAAGTACATCCTTCGTCCCATTCAGATTCAGAGCAGCGAGACCGAATGGGTTTGGATCGACGCTACAATCCCTATTAGAGCCATCTACTTCCCAGTCACCCAACGAACGGACCAGGCTTTCGACAACCTATATACCTATGTTATCATCGACTTCAAACACAAGGTTAATATCCAGACCACAGATTACAATGGTAACTCAACCACCCGATATCCTGTCACGCCGCACGCCGGTCTTGGTCGGATCGATGGTGCCACTTGGGGTTTCCACGTGCCCGACATCATTGCCTACCTGTCCATCCCTCACAAACTTCGCGACCCAGATTATCGTTTGTTCCAGTCCAAGAACCGACGCAATGACTTGGTCGTGAGTGCTACGTCACGGCTACAGTGGACCAGCACTACTCAAACCATACACCACACGCAGTTCCTTCGCGAGATTGACTTGGCCAAAGTTCTCAGCGCGACCTTTGGAGTTGAAGTTGGCTGGCGACCCTATGAGCCATCAAGATTTCTCAGAGATCTCATCATTAGGCTCGTTGACACTGCTCTTGGTATGGTTCCGGGCGTTGGGCCTCTTTTGTCAATCGCGTTTGGTATAGTGGTGCAGGCGTTGGAGGATCCTCATCCGTTCGGTACTGACAATATCCTCGGCCTTAATCAAACTGCCATGGATGAAGTGACGAGATCTTCAAACAGACATCGGAAGTATCTAGCACCTGACTTCATGGGTAAGGGGCGTGGTCGCCAGGCACCTCCAAATCGAGATGGACATGAACATTTTCAGTTTCGCTTCTTCTTCGATCCAAGATCGCAGCAAGATCAGTGGTAAAATCTACCCTCTTGTCTGTCTTTCCCCAAACCACGTCTACTTCGGCTTTCTCAATAGTCTGTGCCTGCAATTCAGATACATCCCGCAGTCCACAGTATATAATCTGTTTGACATTTACGGGCTGATGGCCAGGCATGGTCTTTATCAACTGATGCCAACTGGTACCGACCAACATCGAGGCAGCCATAGCATCGAGGTATCCATTCTTATGAGTCGAGGGAGTATCAAGGTCATCATGAGCATCAAGCCAGAGAACTCCGTGTTTAGAGCCAATCAAATTTGCTTGGTTCAGGCCGGCTACAGTTCCGACGCTGGCATAACAGTTACCAGAGAGTACTAAAGGAAAAGAGTTGTTCTTGGCGGCTGTTGATACAGCACTTGAGATACGACGAAGGATTTCGAACGTCCTTCCAATTTCGCCCTCAAACTCGTCGACGGGAGCAATGTTGATGTATGAGACTGGAGCTAATTTGCTAAGGTCTCGATCTATGCCGTGGGAGAGGATGCGAAGAGGGCCGCTGCCAACGCGATGATCGTAAATGCCAACGTGGTAGGGCGCCACGACGATGGTAATTGAGGTAAAGAGCATTTTTGCAGCCTAGATTGTATGTTTAAGAATGACATACGCATGTATGAAGGTGCGACAAAACAACCTTTATATGTATGAAGTGAAAGTGCGCTGTTTTATTTTACGCGGGGGGCTGAGTGACTGGGGCATATATGCGTATTTATTAGAGTTTAAAATTCTGCCTTTATCTTCAATAACGTTATTAGAAGTATTAGTTGGTGCTTTACTGACGTCATTGATTATAATGTCAGTTATACTACGTGTTATTTAGAAACGTGCTTTATAAGTGAGTGAGCCAGACAGTGATTGTGCAGATGGCGAGTTGGATGAAATCAGGCCAAAAATTTTGGAACGCATTTGCTGCTTAGGGTATTCAGGGCTTGCGCTTGGAAAAGAACTTAATTTCTTTTTATTAGATGGTCGATAGCTTACGAGCATCCAAAAGATCAGTAGAAACCTGTTTAGGAGACGGGCATTTCTTGATCGCGAGAACCTCCACATTGACTCGATCAAAGTCGCTGAATATTTCGTCTTCCAAGATGAACATACCCTATTGCCAGGCCTCGAACACAGCCAGCTGAAACCAACAACCAATCATGTTGAGTGAAACCAATGACCAATGATGTTGAGTCTAGACTCAGCCGCAAACAACATGACCAATAAGGCAGACTAGCAGAATGTGGCTTCATCAACGTGATTCATTTCGGGGCTGACATTACATTTTCCCCATCTTCATCTTCATGATGGACCCTCTCTCAATCGTTACTGGATGCGCCGGTCTCATAACGACCATCGGAAGCCTATCCTTATCCATCACTTCATTTGTCCGAAGCTGCAGAGAAGCTCGCAGCGATTTAGACCGCGTGTCGCGCGAGCTACATTCCCTCCAAACAGCTCTGGAGCTAATCCAAGAGGACGCGAAAGATGGCACAAAGCCGTTTCGCGAGATAATACAGCGCCACGTTTCTGACATCCTGACAAATTGCAATTCGGTTGTCATCGACATACAGACATGTATAACGAAATATGGGGACGGAAAGGTCAGAAACAAGGCCGCGTGGGCGCTCAATGGCCAAGGTGATATGCAAAAATTGAGATCCAGTTTAGAAGCTCATAAGTCGGCTCTTGAACTGGCACTTGATATGCTCACTTTATCTGCCACGAAGGACATAAAGGCAGATACTACTGAAATCCGCAATGATACAGCTGCTATCAAAGACGATACATCTCAGATTCTTGAAGAAATTGCAAGGCTTCAAGAACTGTTACCCGCGACAGCCGCTGCACCCAACGATTTTATCTTGCAAAAGTTTCTTGAGGACATGGCAGCTTACACAGAATCGACGATCGATATCGATGGGGGTTTCAGCGACCGCGCAAGCTCAAGGGCCCTGTCATTTATCGATGAGGGAGAAGAGAGTTCGCACGCCCGAAGTCAATCTGACCTTTCTCTCTGGAACTCCAAGAATGAAAAGACAGTTGAGGTCGTTCAAGGCTCTCACCCAGTATCCACACATGGTGAAACCATATCCGAAAATGCAGATAGTCTTAGTCGTCCTTACGATTTACTCCCAAAACCGCCAGCTTTTGAACGGCTGCCGGAACCTGGGGAGGATATCATCAAGGCTAGGAAAGCATCGGCTGTGGAAGCTTTATCCAGACTTGATGTCACCTTTGAGAATTTGCAGCCCGACTCGAAACCAGCTCCAGAGCTTCGAAATATACGAAAAGAGTCTTTGCTTCCTACGACTCCGAAGTCCATCGGTCACAGTTATGCAACTGAAGAAAACCAAGGTCTAGGAAACAGCGTTCAAGAAGTCATCACAGGGAGAAGTTCAAGCAGTGATAACGAATCTTCCAATTCGCCATACAAACTTCCTGAACAGCCTGAAGAAGAACCAACAGTACAAGCGAAAGATCTCACACCGGAGTCAGTGTATAAAATCGCGTATGGTATCCACACGTTTATCAACAACTATGTTCTCGAACTACCTGTTCCAGAAGCGATGTTGAAAGCTGTACCCCGTAACAACCATGAGGAATACACTCACACAAGATTTACCTTTGTGACATGCTCGCCGTACCGCATGGCTGGTAACAGGTACTGCCTAAGGCCCACATTCTATACTTCAAAACCAGTGACAAAATTTATCCTAGCTCTGGAAATGAGTTTTGTTTCTGGAATACATCTCAAACAGACGTGGAAACTCATACATGATGCGATCGCCTATGCCGAAAGAAAACTTGGACCGGATACGTGGAGAGAAGTCCGTGTACACATTCACTTTAGAAGTCATACACACAAAGATTGGTCCCAGTTTCTGGAGAAAATTGGGGCAATCCAGAATTTCAACATTCCTCCTAACCCAGTAGTCAAGAAACAGGGGCTGGACGTACCGCTCACACAAGATACAATGGAAGTTGGGGGGAGAAAGGTCCAAGTCACTATGCAGGAGGTACGTCAATGCTTGTCCATCTTTGACTGTAATACAAAACTGACAAAGACAAAGTACACAGTACAGCTTCTTGCGGATACGGATAGCACCAGGAAATCGGCATCCCATATCATCCAGGGAGACATTCCAATCCAGACAGTAGTCACACGACACATGAACAGAGACAGCAACTTTGATCATTTTAGTCATTGGACGAGAGCAATTCAAAGGATATTGGATGCCAAATGTATCATAGATATGGCATATGCTAACACCCACAACTATGAAGATTACAAATTTCTTTATAGGGCTTGGATCGCAACGAAACCTTTAAAGGCAACGACCAAGGATGGTATCGAACTTGTCAGGTTTGATGATCTGGTTAAGCAAACCAGAACACTTAAGGAAAGGGTTTTGGGATAAGCGCTACGATTTACCGAGGAGAAAGGAAACCAAGGTATAGAATTTATTCGGTTAATTCAGCTTTTGCAAACCATTTCTACTATTAACAACTATTGACCCTTCTTTAAGCTGCACCCTGGCAGGAACTGGTCTGTACCCTGGACCACTAATCTTCTTTGAGAGTAATGATCTATACACCAAGCGGATTCATCAGCTCAGCCCATTTAATAGAAAAGAGGGCCCGTGAGACTTGACACTTCAGTTTACTGATACATGGTCGTCCATGTTTCGTTGAGGAAATACACTACAGGAGATGACCCAATATTCAATTCCTCATGCTATCCCATAGTAAGTTTTCAATGGTAATAATGTTATCTCACTATTGTATTATTAGTCAGAAGTCTAACATTATTGCCCATTTTTGATTACTTGCTTCTCCTCACTCCAGAACCACGGTACCGACTTCAAAGACGCTGTGGGCTGGAGCAGATACTAAGTCACACATGAATTTACTTCTTCTTGTCTCATTGAATACAATGTTGATTGCCACTCCTTGGCATAAATGTCCTTCCTAAGCTGGATATCCAGTTTGTGAACACATCTGGTAGGTTGCGATAAATTGATCCCCAATAGACGGATCTTAGCTTTTATTTTTGACGACAATCTGGAACTATGGAGATCCGGAGATAATAGCAGGGATGATGCCCTTCTCTAAGGTCCTTTGCCGCTCCTGACTTATCATCTTCTGTTTATGGATGAGATCATGGAGCTATTGGTGAATGATACCGGGAACCCTCTTTTTATTGGCGATAAACACACTACGAATGTTGTTGACGCTCGTTTGGCGATTCCTCGTACTCGTTCTTGGATAATGACTAAGACATCGTGCTGACGGCGTAATCTGAGACAAACTACGCCCACATCTGATCCTGTGAGACGCCACTGACATACATTGCCGGGCATCTTATTACCAGATGTGACACTAGCATACCCTAAATAGACATAAAATGCTTAGTTTGTAGTTTGAGGCTGAGGACATAAAATTCGATAGTATCCCCAACAATGGTACAATTGTGACATGTGATGCTGACACGTGAGACATTAGTTCAATAGTTCTAATTCTGGACCGTGGTGGCTTGTTTACCCCTACAGACCACAGCCGCAACTTCCGGATTTTAGCGGAAGATCCCAAATCAATAAAAGCCCAGGGTATGCACGACCTTAGATGCCCGCTTATCTTTCTTCAACAATCTGACACAATCATGATGAAGTTGTATTTTCTGATAACGTCTGTGGCATCGCTGGCCAATGCGGCGGCTGCGCCAAAGCCAAAAGACCCGATTTGTATCGTTGGTGCTGGTGTAAGCGGCCTTACAGCTGCAAAGGCACTTGAGGACAAGGGTTACAAGACGGTCATTTTTGAGAAGAAGAATACTGTTGGTGGAAAGTGCCAGTCTCACTATGAAGAGTAAGTCCAAAACCCTCGCCAATGAAGCTGTGAGTTAATCCAGATAGCGGCCAATACTTCCCTCTTGGCGCTGTCCTCTTCACAGGAAGTCCGAGTTATGCGCAAACTTACGCATTTGTCAAATCATCCGGTGTCGCGTTCGATGAGTTTGATCCCGCGTTCGGCTATGATTACAACCCGAAGACTGGTGCCGCAGCCTTGATGCAGCCTCCTTCTCCTGCTACTGCCCAGGCCTTACAGGAAGAGTTGGCGCGGTATGCTACTGTTTGGCAGAAAAGATTTGCTCCTTATGCTGTCCCTGGCTACAAGGTGAGTTCATCGGTATTCACTTTTCCATTTTATGATGGGTTACTGACCTTCGCCTGTAGAATGGCGTCCCGAAGGAGTTCATGGTCCCCGGAAAGGACTGGCTTCTCGCCAATAAGTTTCCAATTATAGCCTCTGTCATTAACCGCAGTGCGGGGAATTATGGATACGGGGACTTTACTCAAGTTCCGGCAGTAAGTCACACCAGCACTCACCTCTTTGATCTAATGCTTACAGTCCTTATAGTTATACTACTTGCAATTCTACGCGCCGGATATTGTCGGAAGTTTTATTGGCGTCATTCAGCCCTATAAAACAGGTATGCCCCTACATGTCCGAGCAGCATTCTGCAGTGATGGCTGACTTGACAAAGACTTTTACAAGGTTCTTAAAAAAGTGGCTCACAACCTCAAAGGACCAGTCCGTTTGAATGCGAGGATTGAGCATATCGGTACGTGATTTGTTGCCAGCACCAGGGTAAAGCTAACAAATGTAGAACGAAAAACCAAGACAAGCATCCAATACCGTACTGCTGGAAGCAAGCACACCAAGACACAGCTATGCTCCGACGTTATCCTCGCATTCCCTCCGACATCTGGAGCTCTCAAAGAGTCCGGCTTATCTCTCTCACCCGCCGAGAAAACTTTGTTTTCTCAAGTCGACGTCAATGGCTACTTCTCATCAGCCGTTCGCATGAGCCACCTCGGCCACAATCTCAGCGTCTCCCAAGAACTTCCAAACCCGCTTGTTCCGTTCAAACCCGAAGGTCAACCTGTCTATCTAACTCCACTGCACGCAAACTCCGATATTGTCAACGTTTACTCGGTAGATGATCCCGCCCATCCTAACGCTGCCCGCGTCAAGAAGCATCTTGTCCAGGACTTGAGCAAGATCAACAGAGACTTGGGAAAGGTCAATGCCAAGAGTGTCGCGTTAGATGCTGCAGATATTCGTGCCTTTAGTGGAAAGATTCCTTATTTTCCTCATGTTAGTCCGGAGTCATTGGCGGATGGTTGGTACAAGAAGTTTAACAGCCTTCAAGGGAAGGAACACACGTATTTCACATCTGGACTTAACAGCTTTGAGCTTGTGGAGTATACAATTCGGTCTGCGAGGGATTTGGTGAAGACTCACTTCTAGGTACGACTGGACTGGGTCATATGACACGGCTTACTATGTTTCGGTGCTTGGGATTCTGAACTTCTAGTTTTTTTAAACAGCTATTCATTTATGAACGTGCTTCAACACTGACTATAACCTTCCCAGATGTAGACTACGGGATCCTTCGTTGTTCTCATCATGACCTCTGGTTTAGAACTTCTTAAACTAACCTGACTTCAGTTTCTTCTACACCATTGAACCAATCTTCCTTATATGATCGAAATAACCCCATACGCTGAAACGTCCCATCGTCCCTCTTACGTAGCATCAGCCCCTCCTTAAGTGTAAGCTGTAAACATGAGACCTTTGCAATAGCCTCATCATCAAAGTCAAACGCCCCTAAAGCTACAAAACGCTCGAGATCCTTACTCATGCTTCCTTCGTTCACATTCTTGTTTCCAAGTAAAACTGGACGGCGGAAAATGGCTGTTGACCTGTCAAGCTCGCGTCGCAAAAAGTCGATGAAATTCCTAGACGGTGTTTCGGGAAGGACGACAGCTTCTTGGATACGTCCCAAGATCTGTAACTCGCAAGACGGCATATGGAGTTTATCAGCTCCACAGTGAGTATCTGCCGTCCAGATGCCGGAACCTCGCTGCTTGGGCCTAGCCAACAAGCCTCCACTCTGATCTTTTATCTTCATCCTTCGAAATTGCCCAAGTGTTACAGGTATAACAGCACCTTGAATTGCAGCCCATGACCAATATGGAGCCCTAATTACCGGGCCAGGTGCGAATCTAGTTGGCGAAGGTCTCGTTGCCGAGCCGAGGATTTTGTTCAGTCTATAGCCAGGCCTCCACAGCAAACATCGAATGAGATCGCACTCCCAGATTCCAGCCAGATATCTTGACTCTAGAGCTTCAGATATTGGCGCTGCAATTGATGCAAGGGCAGCGAAGACATCATGAGGGATAGACAACTGACGTTTGGAAAAGTCCACCACAATACTATCCCAATGTTCCAGAAGCCGATCCTTTCTCAGCTGCGGATGCCCATCGGTAGCATTGACGAGGCTATAAAGTGATACGGTCCTGCCGTTATGGTTGATATAGTCCTCTGAGTAGTTCGAAGTTCGGCAAAAGAAGAGAAGTTGCTCCTCGCCGAAAAAGACAACTCTGCGACTTAGCCTTTTCTCCTGACAGCACCATCCGCGAGTTTCAGTGATTCCATAGTCTCTAGACCTTCGCAGACCAACAAGAACGGTCCCTAGTCCGCTATCCTCGAGGGGAAACTCGCAACACGGAGCAAGTTGCTTATATTGATTGGCAATGAAGGAGTTGCGAGCATCGCCGGATCTTCCTGCGGTGATGGTGAGAGTAGCGTTACCATACACCCGCGCCATTAGTTTTGATTCTCGTTCCCAATCTTGTTTGTCACCTTGAACTATACATAAAGCATGAATCCAGATATATCGGATGCCCAGCTGTCGGGATAAAGCTATCATATCACGATGTGCCCCCACAAGTCGAGATTCATCGATACCATCCAGCATTTCCTTCATCGTGTGGCAGTTGAGAGTGAAGGTGTCAGTAGCAGGTCCCCAACAATACGATAATGCAACGTAGTTCTCATTCATATCCGGACCTGTGATAACGAGTCGCGGAGGGCCTCCTTCGTTGGCTATGTTGATTACTCTTGTAGGCATCTCGTACCTGCCTTCAAATTTGCAGGCTTTATGCGACTTTATACATCTTTCGAGGAAAGTTCGCGTCAAAGTGATATAGGAGTTAGGCTCGTATTCTGCTGTGCAGATCCTTCCAGGTATTCGCGAACCAGATGCATTGCCATCGTTTCTGCTCAACAGTAAGTAATCTTTCAATATCTTTACTGTCATTGAATTGACCTTACCCATAGACGGCTTTGCTGATAGAGCTGAGACCATGGCTGGTTTCCCTTACTGAGGTGATAGGATTATATCTCCCACATGACACAATGATCGATGGCTGTGCCACGGTGGGACTAAAATCGGTGAAATGCACATAAATCCATATCCCTGGATCGAACTTGATCACGCCTTCCGGAGCTTCATCTCTCAGGACAGCTTCGATCTGAAACTCTGCCCACTCGTATCGGAAACCTTTCCAGCAAAGATGGCAGAAATCGCAGCCATCTTCGGCGCTCTTCTTGAGTGATGCAAAATTTGAATGGAACTTCAAATAGAAGCGGTCTTGGGTGATGGTGTACGTGCGACAGAATGCGCATCGAGGCATGGTAGTTTGGTTTTGTAGCATGTAATAATGAATATAAGATCCATCGTGCTTACGTAGCGGGGTTCAGATGGCTATAGAACATAAAGTCACGTCACTATGCATTCAGCCTCACTGCTGTAACCAATTATACATAGAGACTGACGCCATACTTCACATTGTTTCACAATTTTTCAATTGTTGGTATGTTTATTCATCGCAAGCATCAACCGATTTCCGATCAACGCGTTATTTAACGGTTCTTAAATCATCTGCCTAGAACACTCTTGCTCCCTCAAACCAAGTCTCCTTCACCTCAGACTTGAGTAAAGTTTTGGGGTCCCATTGCATATCGACAACAATAAAATCTGCTAATTTTCCAACAGCCAAGCTTCCAACACGATCTTCTGCAAAAACGCTTCGAGCTGCGCCTTCTGTGGCCGCGATGAATGTCTCACACATTCCTAGTCGGAAATGTTCGTGTACAATCTTTGGGTTCTCAGGATCTTTCGAGGACTGTCGGTTAATAGCCACGTGGAAGTTTTGCATAGGCGACCATGGTGAAGTAGGACTATCAGTTCCAATCGCCATTAAAGCGCCGGCATCAGCAAATTCTCGATATGCAAACGCCTGCTCATATCTTTCTTCTCCAATTAGGTCAGGCCAGGCTGTTAAAGCAGTGGGGTCTGAGTGAATGGGTTGAATAGACGCTGTCAACCCTAGCTTCCCGAGTCTTTGGGCGTCTTCAGGAGATACGAGCTCCAGATGCTCGATTCGATGCCGTCGACCTGGCGTTGCATGTCTCTCTATGGCGTCGATGGCCATTCTGACTGCACCGTCACCGATTGCATGAAGGGCAACCTGTAATCCACCTGAATCGGCTTCTTTGACGACTGGCTCCAAGTACTCTGGTTCCCAGATTGGCGGTGGGCTACCTGCAGTAGCGTATGGCTCAGAGAGGTAAGCGGTGCAGGCATCGATGATACCATCTGTGATCACCTTGATTCCGACAAGACGAAGGTCAGGACTTTTCGTCGAGTTGTACTGTTTGCTTAACTCGATGGCTCTCTGCACTTGTTTCGAATTCTTCTCAAGGTCAGCAGTTGGCTTGATTAGCCAATGTGCTGCAATTCGGAGTGAAAAATTGGGCGTTTGTTTGTAAAGCGTGACAAGCGCATCCCAAGCCTCTTCGTCCATAGCCATTTCCACCGCTCCAGTGTAGCCAGCTACGTTGTATTCTTGTATGGCAGCGCGGATTGCCTCGATGCGCTCATGCTTGGGGGATGACTTTGCTTGGAATGGCCAAACTGTTCGATACGGTTATTCGTGAACTCCTTATGAAAGGCTAATACAAATGGTAGCACTTACTGATCGACATCATCGCGCCTTCATCCAAGAGACCTGATGGGTTCCCGTCGGCATCTCGATAAATCTTGCCACCCGCTGGATCTGGCATATCGGCAACCTTGAGTTGTTTAAGAGCTGCAGTATTACACCAACAGGAGTGCAGGGAGCCAGAATCAACGAAGATAGGTCGTGGATCAAGATCATCCAGCATAGCAGCCGTCACTCCATCTGGGGTCATGTGATGTCTCCATCCTTTGCAGAGAATAGTCGGGGTTTCTGGGTTTTCAACTGCGTATTGTCGTATACGCGATCGGATATCTTCAAGACTTTTACATCTTGATAGATCGACCTTTCGAAGAGACTGGCCAAGCAAGAGTAGGTGCATATGACCATCGATGAAACCGGGAAGCACAACCCGCTGATTGAGGTCACGAACCTCTACATCTGGACTGAGACCCTGAGCGATGTCGTGGCGAGATCCGACCGCGACGATCTTGTCCCCTTGTACGACCATGCTGTCTGAGAAGTGGGCAGTGCCATTAAGGCCGGTTTCTGCCTCGGAAAGAATCCGGCCATTAACGAACAGGGTTATCGCGGCCATGGCGCCAGTGTTATCTCCGGAAGTCGTATATGAAGTAAAGTGGCCTAATAATACAGTCTCAGGAAAGAAAGACTATGGGAGGCTTCAAAAAGAAGAAGAAGAAAGAAGAAGAAAGAAGAAGAAAATTGTAGACGTTGTCAGATAAGCCACAGTCTCGATGATTTCTACACGCACTTTGATCTTCTACCTCATCTGAATTCCCACCTTCCTTCCCAGTATGAACTCCACATCCAAACTTTCGGCCCGGCCGCTTGTCCAATAGACATCCTGCCTGTGTGATAAAGCACTGACGCTAATATCCTCAGTTTCTGGTTCCCCGCTTGAGCTCCAACACTAAACCAAACCCCAACACTTCCCTATTTCCGAGTGTGTCAATCTTTGTGATGCGGAGTTAGAGGCGTAAATTATGACTAACAGATTCTTCAGAAAGCGGAGGGTGGACCGTGGAGTTCCGAGATACCTCCCAATGCTACTCAAAACAGACTTTATTAACACGACGAAGAATAATTCATTGCCGCTTTGTTGCGGAATGCAATGACACTGTTTGAAGAGCACTGCATGGCTAGGTGATGCCGTTGTCGTTCGCTGTGGTGGCTAAGAGATAATGGCTCCTACCACGCACTGAAGCTTGTTCACACCGCGCCCTACGCCTGCAAGAACCCACTCATCTTCTCGCCCTACCGAGATTCTAACTGGTAAGATATTGGTTCGGTAAAGCATTGCCCAGGGGCCCTGGCCCAGTTGTTCGATGGTTCGCTTGGGCCGGGACAAGATGTTGTATTGATCAGTCAGCCAGCCAACATCCTTTGACAATTCTAAACTTATAACGCTTGGTGGTATCATCCGAATGTCCGAATTACGCCTATCGGCCTAGATACAGACTTTACGCACGGGCAAATGGTTACCCCAAGTGAGATCCATCGGCACCCCACGGGGAATATGGCCCGAAGGTAGTATTAGATACATAAGGCAGAATGGCTTTTGTCCCAAGAGGATATAACTTTCATCTCTTCCCCAGAATCACAACGTCTCGGCATCCCTCTTTAAATATTCTTCTGATTCTCGTCGGTACAGTCCATCTCAATCACTTGGTCATCTTCTCAAGAATACCTGTACGCAGAAACCCTTAGTGATGGCTGCTCGAGAAAACAGCAAGATGAGTCACCCCGAGACCGCAAACGATTCCGCGGATATTGTCCCAAGCGAAAAGCCTCAGAATGAGATTCATCGACAGGCCTCATTCAGCGAAGCCACTACCGATATGTTACAAACAGATCTCGAAAAAGAAAAGACCATTCAGGGCACCGCCCACTTCCACCGCTTAGATTGGAAGCGCCTCACCATCGTCCTTATCGTTCAAGCGATAGCTCTTGGTAGTCTGAGCCTTCCTGGAGCTTTTGCTACGCTTGGAATGGTCGTCGGAGTTTTGGCTTGCGTTGGCATCGGTCTCATTGCCATGTATGCCAGTTACATGGTCGGCCTCGTCAAGCTCAAATATCCTCACATCGATCATTACGTTGATGCTGGACGACTTCTGATGGGAGGTGTCGGTGATAAGCTCTTTGCTGTGGTGTTTATAGGATTGCTGATTCTAGCTACCGGCTCCCATTGCTTGACGGGTACAATTGCCCTCGTCAAGATCACGGGAAGCAGTGTGTGTACTCTGATGTTTGGGGCTATCTCTGCTGTTATCCTTCTGGTGCTTGCAATCCCACCCTCATTCACCGAAATTGCAATCCTTGGTTACGTCGACTTTATCTCTATCATCCTTGCAATCGGTATCACAATTATTGCGACGGGTATCCAGAGATCAGAGGCACCAGGTGGCCTCTCATCTTCAACTTGGTCAGCCTGGCCACAGGACGACCTAAGCTTCACCCAAGCTCTTACCGCTGTTTCTAATATTGTCTTCTCATATGCATTTGCAGCAGCCCAGTTCTCCTTCATGTCGGAAATGCACACGCCGGCCGATTTTACAAAATCAATCATCACTCTAGGTCTCACAGAGATCGTTCTGTATACAATCACTGGATCAGTCATCTATGCATTTGTCGGCCAGGAAGTTCAATCGCCGGCCTTGTTATCGGCAAGCCCCTTAGTGTCGAAAGTCGCGTTTGGCGTTGCATTGCCAGTTATCTATATCTCAGGTTCAATCAACGCCACGGTAGCTTGTCGTTTCATTCACGGTCGACTCTACAAGGACTCAATCACCCGGTTCGTCAATACCCGAAAGGGTTGGATTTCGTGGTTGGCTGTCGTCGCTTTTGTTATCTTCCTCTCGTGGGTTGTTGCTGAGGCTATTCCCTTTTTCTCTGAGCTGTTGGCAATCTGCGCTGCCCTTTTCATATCTGGATTTTCTTTCTGGATTCCTCCTATCATGTGGTTCCGCCTTCTCAAGGAAGGAAACTGGTATGATAAGCACAACGTCAAGCGTGCAGTTTGCAACTTGATTGTGTTCATCATAGGGTTTTTTGTATTTATTGCCGGCACTTATGCCAGTATCGACCAAATCGTAAGTGCTCGTGGTTACCTACACAAAGACAGGGAGCTAACATCACCACAGATTGCGAAATTTAACCGTGGCGAGGTTGGTCGGCCCTTTTCCTGTAATGTGGCCTAAAAGTGTCGGTTACCTTAATGATTCTGGACAATTGAACTATCTACATGAATCTGTATACTATCACCCTAGCATGTTATACAACATCAATGACAAATTAGATGTACTCAAGTAAATGCATTCTCAAGATCTTCGAAAGGTTCAGAGATTGAAGACTTTCTTTGCCTCGTGGTTTAAAACCATGTAGACTGAATGCTCAATCCAACAACTGGCTACCCGGTACCCTACCAAAGTCAGCTATGGAAACTAAGTAATGACATCAAATGCCACTTCACCCCAGCCCGATAGTGATCCTCCACTAAACCTGGGGCCGACGATCTCCGATACAATGCCGCTTTTATCTCCAAGTTTCATGCTGACCTAACTTTGTCATCAGCGCTAATTCGCGCTGTGGCTTGCTCCATAGAAATTAGTGGATTCTTCGGCATCTCGCTTCTGATTTCCCACCTTGCAAGCTTCAATTCCGAACTTGACAAAGATAAGTCACAACATGCCCCGAGGACGCAGGGGCTGCTGGACATGTCGTATTCGCCACCGAAGATGCGACGAGTCGGTCCCCAACTGCGAAGAGTGCAGCACTCGGCACATCACCTGCCATGGATATGACCTGGATGCACCAGAATGGATGGGCGATGATCGGCTGCTGCAGGAAGAGCTGCGACGCATCAAAGTTGCAGTCAAAGAAAACTTCCGACGCGTCAAAACCATTCAAAACCGCCAACTTGCTCGATCAACAGCCCAAACAGCCCACGCCTCTCGTGTCCAAGCCAAATCTGAGCTGAAAGATAATCAGGCGGCTAACGCAGCACAACCTAGTTCATCAGCAACAAACACAATCTTTCGAGAGGCACAGTATCTCGTTCATTACTTGGACTATATCTTTCCCATCCAATATGCCTTTTACGTCGATGCCCCAGACCAAGGAGGGCGAGGATGGCTGCTATTCCTCCTGGAGAGAAGTATGGGAACGTTTCTTTATCGTGTCACATCCCTTCTAATTTAACAATAGATGCACCCCTTCGCAACGCGGCTCTGACCCTTTCCGCATTTCATCAACATATCTTCTCACCTTATCGTGCCGAGAACCAAGAAGACGAACTGCTGCAGTATCATACCAAAGCACTACAGGAGCTGCGACACGTTGTTAGTCACCGAGACGTGGGCGGCTTCGCCGATAATAGTGAGGAATGGCTCAAGTTCCTCGCAGGCGGGATGTTCTTGATCTCTTTCGAGGTACAAGCCAATTGATAACGTCCGTAGATTTTCTCTGACTTAACTCTAGGTGTTTCAAGGTGGTACGAATAACTGGCAAGCCCACTTCAACGCTCTCATATCCGTTATCCATAACCTGACACCCTCCGATTTCGAATTCGACGCGTCCCATCCTTCGAGTCCAAACTTCGACTTTAAGAGAGGTATGAATACTGCGCAAAAGTTCATTCTTGGAAACCTTGTCTGGATTGATATCCTCGCACCATTGGCGACAGGAACCATGCCCAAGCTACCATACCACGACTGGCTCAATGCTGGCAAGATTGACATGTCGCGTATAATGGGCTGTGAAAACTCGATAATGATAGTGATTGGTGATCTGATGGCTCTGAGCTCAAGAGCTAACTCTGTTAGCACGGCATATTTGCAATCTGGTATTGCTGATCTGGAGCAACGGATCTTTGATGGAATAGATACAGTACTTTGTGCTGAATCAAGGGTCCGTACACTTCCCTGCTACTGGTTACTTGCTGAACCGAACCAAAACAGGCAACTCAAACCAAACGCTCCGTAACCCACCTCTTTGCAACTGCGGCGCTCGTACAACTTTACACACTTGCCTCAGAGCACGGCATCACGTCACCTGATCCTCACCAAACAGTCTCGCGAGTCATTGAAGTGCTAGATCAACTACCATCACATGTTTCCTTGCGTGCGACACCGTGGCCTTTATGTGTCGCCGGATCAATGGCTCTCTCTCTGAATCAGCAGTATTTTGACGATCTGTTGAAGAAGCTCATGGATCATTCCGACGCAGGTTTCACCAATTGTGGTACCGTCTACAGTGTTATGAAATACGCTTGGAAGCAGCGACGACAAGACCCGAGTCGGCTTTGGAGTGCAAGGGAAGCTATGGAGGGTATGAGTATTTGCGCTCTTCTGATATAGAGAAGTAATCTAACATCCTGCCCTCCAACAACTCATCTAGCACCAAACTCATGGATGACATTTAACAGAATATCACTTCCATGATACAAGCAGCCGATTGCCATAATCTTGCCGTGCTTTTTGGCGGCAGCACCAACGTTTCGTAGAACTTCAATGAGCTTAGGGTGATCCCAGTCGCCCAGTGTGTCGATCTTGCTGGCAAGATCATTGGAGCCCCCAAGAAGAACGTCACAGCCTGGAAATGCGGCGATATCGTCCACCAGTTCCAATGCATCTGCTGTCTCAATCATGTTAAATTAAGTTCTCCATTAAATAATTACTCGAAACAGTGACATTTGACAGTGGCAGAGCTATTTCATTGTACTAATAGTAGGAGTCTATCTATAGTGTTGTGGGGTTATAGCCTGAAATATGCATGGTGACGTGGCAAATCACTGGCAACTACACATAATAAGCTGGGCGACTTTCAGCCGCACAAGACCTAAAAGCAACAAAATCATTTCGTAATTGGTCATAAGAACTTTCAATGAAGTAACTTCTCGACTGGCATCATTTAATGGACAAGTAAAGGAACGCTATCAATGGAAGAGAGTCGCAGAATACTCCTCGACGAGGTTGAAAGACAGCTAGATAGCCGACCATGGAATTATCCACTCGGCACTGGGATCACATCATTAGGTGACTTAAGCGACAGCTATTACAGCGAGCTTGTTCATCTCCAGAAACTCCTTCAAGGTATAACTATCCCAGACACCATACGCCCTCTCCCTGCTAAATACCCACAGGCATGAGTGTGGACTTACTAGAGGAGTCAAATCATGACAGGCAGAACGCGTTTGTTGTCAGCAGCTGGGCTTTACCAACATTCTGTCGCTACCCTTATACGATTTTGGATCCCGAATACTCCAGAAAAGAGCTCTTGAATCTGCAAAATGCCAGCAAACATGCCCCTGAGGACCTCTACACTGATGATCTATGGGGAAGCCAGCAGCTGCGCGACTGGGCAACTGCAGAACAGCCATCCTTGCTCTCGATGCAATCTTCTTATACTTCTATCTGTCGCACGGAAAGATTCTCTGCGGAGATATGCGAGTATACATCCGAAAGGCATCCCTTGGTATATATGCTACGGTCACCTTCTACAAATGGGTTTTTCGAGCTCTGGGGAGGATGCCAGCTTCTGCGACACCTAGCAATTCTAGCTATACGACAACTGTCGGCCCCAAGTCCTGTCCAGTTCCTACTGGACTTCGTCCCGCGATTCATGGAAGCATCGAGCTTTGATCAATGGTTCGGAATCTTGGAAGATGTCATCAAAATGAGCAAAGGCTTATTTGTTGTGGTGAATGTCAGCGTTCTAGGTGGAAGAGTTGGAGAGGCAAATGCATGGCGAGAACACATAAGAAGGACTATGGCTCGATTGCACGCTAGTTCAGGCGTCTTTATACGGGTATTGCTTATCTCCACACATCCTATCTGGTCCCAATCCGACTCTGAACCACTTCTTATTGTCGGCACAACGCCCAAGATTCGTCCCAGTCATCAACGTTTTGGAATTGGTCAGAGGAATGGACCGGTTCACCGTGATCTCCAGCTTCACCTACCCTTGAAGGTGGTTGCTACCACGGGAAAGGAAGTCCAAATGCAACAGAACCACCGAGTTGTACGCCACGAGTCAGCGCCAAAGAAAGTAGTCCGACAAACTCTCCAGCCCATCGGCCAACATCAAGTCAGCACCGCCGTTCTATGCGCCTTGACTCCGGAAGCTGATGCCGTTCAAGCCCTTTTCGACAGATGCCTGACCGTAGAGTATGCTCGAACCATGGGTGATACTAACACCTATTCCTTTGGTGTCATCGGCCGACATAATGTTGTACTCGTTCACATGCCCGGTATGGGTACACGCCATGCAGCCTCAGTTGCAGTGCACTGCCGGGCAACATTCCCAACGGTAACTTTGGTATTAATCGTAGGAATCTGTGGTGGTGTCCCATTTCTGAAAGATAGTACTGAAGTCTTGCTTGGGGATGTCGCTGTCAGCGACGACCTTGTCATATACGACTTTGGCCGGCAGTATCCAGATACATTCGTGAGAAAGAGCGGCAGAGTTGAGAGCGCGAGAAAGCCCCCAACTGAGATTCTAGGGTTTCTGGCAAAGCTCAAGGGTCGCAGTGCGCAGAAAGTGCTCAGCGAAAACGCTGTGCTGTACATGAAAGCTTTGAGAGAGGACCTTGGTAGTATAGCCACGTATCCTGGCGCTCAAAGAGATATACTCTTCCAGCCAGAGTACCGCCACAAGCACCAAGATCCATCATCGTGTGACGAATGCGGCCTTCCTGAGTCACTTCGACCCGGCGTCTGCGAAGAATCGCGTGTATCGTCCTGCTTGCAGCTAAAGTGCGACACAGCAAAGTCAATTACACGCCAGCGACAAAAGGATTGGTTACAGGAGGGACAATCAGGACAAGTCGACTACTGTCCAATGTTGCACATCGGACGGTTTGCCTCTGGCGATAGAGTTATGAAGTCTGGCGGGGATCGGGACGACATTGCTCGAAAGGAAGGGGTCATAGCTTTTGAAATGGAGGGTGGAGGTGTATGGGATAACATGCCCTGTATCATTATCAAGGGCGTTTGTGATTATGCCGACAGTCACAAGGATAAAAGGTGGCAGGGGTTTGCCTCTGCTACGGCCGCGGCTTACATGAAAGCGATCCTTGAAGAATGGCGAAAATGATCATCCACTTCCAGTATATACGATAAGATTGGTTACCTCATTTAACAAGCCTGTTAGTATCCCCAGCTAGTTCCAATTTCGGTCTTGCTCCTGTCCATTGATTCTTCGAACCCTCAGCCTGTACGGTCTGAATGCCCATCCAACATCATCGTCACATTTGTCTTCAAAGTATGAATCCTACAGATTGCATATCAAGCGTAATAAGTATAAAACTTCTTATCTCTCCTGTTGATCCTTCTTGATTTGATCCGCCGAAAACCCATGCTTTAAAGTCTTGATATACTGATCAAACTTGTTCGATTCAGCAATACAAGCGTCTAAGTGCCCATACCCGAGCCTCTCCTGACGGAAGGTTGCCAATTGCCTTGCTGTCGATATCGTGTTCCGGATCTCCCGACCATTCAAAGACGGCTTGGCTAAGGTGTCTAGGTGTTGCCGTATGCCTTCGATGTCTACTCCATACCTCGGCGCTCTTTGAGGCCCAGTGGAAACCAGGCCGCGGTCCCTCTCGAGCTTCTCTAGGCGGTTGATGAAGTTCTGCCAGACCTTTCGTCTCTGGGGTTCACCTAGATTTTCGTAGCGCAGACTTAGCTGGATTCGCGACTTGAAAGCCTCGTCAAAGATACCGACTCTGTTACTAGTAAGAATCAAGATACCTGATATCTTATATCAGCGAAACGCAAGGTTAGATTGGGCCATCACCCACCATCATAATACTCCAGAACGCGCAGGAAGACTATGAAAATGATATCAGCGTGGCCCCTCCGGTATGTCTGGATAGTTGAAATTACCCGAAACTAATGCGTTGCGTTCGAGATTGTCGAGCGTGCGCTGTTCGAGAAACACGTCGGCTTCATCGAGGAGAACAACTGGCTTCCGTTCAGTTTCGTTTCGTTGATTGGAGCAGATTCTGCTTACCACAGTCCCAGGTCTTTCCTAGGAGGAGTACAACCTCTAGATACTAAAGCCTGTCAGCGGATTCTGTGTACACGAACAAGGACAATTGCCATACTCGCTCCACCTCTTCAGCCTTTGTACCAATATCGCCACATGTTACTCTGTATAGTGGCTTCTTGGTAATCTCAGCGACACTATATATGGTCAGTAAATGGTCAGAAAAGGAGCAAGATTGCTCGTACCTTTCTGCTGTAAGTGTTTTTCCAGTTCCAGGACCCCTAGAACCATTTTCAGATCTTAGCAGTTGGGGCTATTTAGGTTCAGGTCTTACCCGTGGAGGAGAATAAAAAGTCCGTTTCCCTTCCCATGTATAAGATCGGTATTCCCGTTTTCATCCACGTGGTTCGTCACAACAGCTTGAACCAACTCCTTTGTCGCAGGCTCCATCACTAGAAGGTCAAAAGCCTCGTCATTCCATACTACCTCTCTAATATTGGCGACACCAAGCTTCACTTGAGGTTTTTAGTACCTATAAATGTGTTGACGGGGAGAATCAGTATTTACCCCATTCCTTCTTTTGCATGTCGAATCCGTTCAACGTCGGAGGAAGGCACATGAAGAATTCGTCTCCTAGTTCGTCATGGGGGTCATCTCGAGCCATCAACTCGGGCCCAAGATCGTCGCGATATGGCGGCGACGATCCCTGCAACCGGGGATGCATCTGGATATAGGTTCTTGTATCAACCATGAATCTCGATCCTGAATACTATTGATGCATTAGATTATGAAGTGGATGTCTCTGGTAAAGCACCCACCGCGTCATGAAGGTGGTCTCCGGGAGTACCCAGCACACAAACATAGTTGCGCTGACGGCATCTCCAAAACACCTCTCCTCGGTTTCTAAGGGCTATCACAACATCACTATCAGCGTACTTCAATGGATAGACAAGCATGTTGGTGATTGGAAATTCTCTGGTCGCGACGTTTGGTTGGGATATGCTGAGACTAGTGACGAAGCGTTGAAAGTTACCGTCAAACTTCCAGTGTCGAGCCTCAATTGTCCCTTCGTTTGGCCACGTCGTTGACGTGTATGCTTCAAAATGGGTCATATTCTGGCCAATTGACCGCGATATAATAATCTGTCGAGGAATCTGGACCTCATCAGAAAGATTCTGATTCACATCAGTGGGGGTTACTCACGAAGATGTAGTCAAGATGTTGTTTTGTAATCTTGCCTCTGCTCATCAAGTCGTCAACCGCAGCCCACTCTGTGCCAAGACTCTCGTTTAAATACGATCGGAAGACATCGATGAGCTTTTTAGATTCTCGATCAAGACGCGACACCCATAACTCTATATCCTGACGGTGATGAAACCACCACAGGTAAGGGTGGTGCGTGTGCTGCGTATCATAGCCTTTGGAGGCACTTGATGTGTTGACATCATTGGCAATGAGGTCTTCCCAGACTGCCCTGAGTCCATTCGACACGATAGACAGGTTCTCACTTGCGATCAAAGATGAGGCACTTACGACGTGACTGGGACTCGATTGACTGGGACTTGAAGCCGATGGCAAATCGCCGCAGCACTCATAGACACGGTAGACGATATAGACGATGTCCTTGTTCTTTTCGAGGTATAGCTCCAGATTATCAATCCCTTTGCTTGATCGAAGATGAGCTTGACGGGGTCCTCCTTTAACTGTCCAGGGCTCGTCTAGATAGAGGCCCCATTCATCTTCAGACCGTTGACACTCGATTCTATGGAGGACTTGTACTTTTGGTGGGCCTTTTTGGCACAGGGCGATGCTCCTCAAGGATTCGCACTCCTCCAAGCGCTCGGCCGTGGTCTCGAGCTTGTCCAGGATGTCGTGGTCGGAACAAGCATCGGTCATGTTCAAAAAGCTGCAAATCTCCCGACGCCAGTCAACCATCATGGGGAGCCGGCGACGAGGGCCATTCCCATGGCATCGAGACACTGAAGCTGTGAATTGATTGATTAGTAGGTCGCTCAAATAAAGGACGAAAGGCTGACTAACGAGCGTTGCGTACGTCGGTTCTTCTGCCTGGCACTTCATGGGAGGAATCTTCAAACTCTGCCAGATTTCGATCGGTCGAATTCCTGGCTAAATTGGCATCGACATCGTCGCCATACTGGCTGGAAACATAAGATTCAGACGCCTGAGAAGACATGTTAGAGGTTTAAAGATGAAGGAATTGAATTGGGAACGCGAGACTTGGGCTCTTTGTAGCTTCAGCCGCAGTAGGCGCCCAATCGCGTTGCGCTGACGGGAGGCAGCTTATGGATGCCAAGACCTTTGTGACGTGGAAGCTTAGCACGTGAGTCATGCACGGCGTTTTTGCTGCCACTCCCGGCTTTCTGCCTTATCACCCGATCTGACTCTTGTCCCTTATTCTTGGTTGAGACCGAATGCTCATAGACTCAATCCTCGCTACGGCCAGCTGTAGGTTTGCAGTTTCAACGGGGAAAAGCCAGACAGGTCACGTTGAGAGGCCTCTTAGGCACGAGAATGGATTCACCCCAGCGCGCGAAGAAAGATGACGTACTTTCTCAAGCAACTAATATACTCGGCAAAAGACCACAAAGCCGATTTGATGCCTCTGGGGAGGAAGATGGGAGGGTCGACGACGATGGAATTCACTCCAGGCCACGTCGTCTTCGAAGAAAAGTTCAGAGGACCAGTGCATTATTTCCTGAATTGCATGACCTTCCCTCGGTCTCTCTTAATGGTGATCAGGGACCCCTTACGCGGTTCGAACACCGCCAGCATGAGCAGCGGATTGTCCTTCAAAGTCGAGGTGGGAGAAAGGGCATAACAGGCAATCAGTTCCAGCAATTTGCAACTCGAACTACGACACGGTCACGGTCTCTACAAAGGATGCTCAAAGACGCACCCGACAGTCACTTGGGCACCGCTCCGAAACGACATCAATCCATAGCAGTGCCATCTCGAACTTCGATTCATAAAGCTGGATGGTATAATCCCGTCGAACAGGTAAATGTTGCCCTTATGGGCAGTATGCCGTCGGGTGCGAACCGAAATACTGATGCTTTACAGGACCTCAATGACGCCACCCAGCAGCAACTAGTCCAGCAACAACATTGTATGTATCATACTCCTGACACTATCCCCTATCTCTACGCACGTGCTAATTGGCTCCTCAAGCGATAGCAGCGATGCGACAGCCAGAGGAACAGCTCTTTCAACAGCTTATGCCACAACAAGCCACTTTTGAAGCCGACATGCGTGATAGCTTACCCAGGAACATGGCTCAATCTAGCCAACTTAACCCTCAGCAGCTACAGAATCCCTTTCCGGGGTCTGCTAGTGACTCATCTGGTGATAAAGTTGCTCGCAATGCGTACTTGATAAAACAACTCTTCCCCAGAGGGGGAGTAGATCCTGTAAGTCGATGAATACATAACCTACTGCAATCAAGTGCATCTCCACTAACAAACCATGGACAGCATCCACAGGCCCAAGAATTCATGGCGAAGCATCTTGCTCTTCAACAAGAGCAGCAACAGAAGCACCCTCAACACCAAATCAGACGAATGGGTCCTAAGGGCCGGCAAAGGGTCCTTCAGCTCCAAGTACAGGCCCAGGCTAGAATCATATATCAGCGGATGATCGAATCGGCAATCGAAAAGCACGGCGGACCGGACAAAATACCCCCGGAGCTGCTCAATAAGATGAAGTCAGCTAGTATGGGCCAAGCTAGAACAGTAATGCAGCAGCAGATGCAACAGCAGCAGATGCAACAGCTGCACATGCAACAGCTGCACATGCAACAAGAGATGCAACACCAGGCGCGACAGCCCCTGGCGCAAGCAAGTCACATCCCCATAGACACAGATCACTGGATTCAACAGCTGAGCTGGGACAGCGAAATATTGACAGAGAATCCCGACGACGGAACCCGAAGATCGAAAGTAGACCTTCGCGACCCGTCCGCCAACTTCTCAGCCATCGGGCACTACACCATATCACAAGACAACACTGAGGGGGAAGAGGCTCGAAAATCGCTTCTTCTTTCCAAATTCGGAAATAAATGTACTAGGAACCGGGACGCGCAGGGGTTCGAAAAAGAAAAGACCTTAAGAAAAGGCCGTGTCTGACAGGAAATAGCTACAGGTTTAAGGCGCAGGTCAGTGAACTCGGGGCAGACATTCAAACAACCGACCGTCTTGACATCTTCTCCATATCCTGTCACCAGAGGGGAGCAAGTTTCCCACCCCAACTTCTCCGGGCCTCAGTCCAAGATCTAGCACTTTTTAGAATTTCAGGGCCTAATCATATACTTCCTTCGCCCTTTACACCGGCAGCGTAAATAGTTTTAAGGCTATCGATATTAGCAGACTGTTTTATTACAACAAAATCGCTAAAGATAAGACTGTTCAGTAGGATACAATAAGTAGCCAATTTGCTAGAGCTATTATCGTATCCTAACTATACTTGGAATGCCCCGTACGCTGGAACGTCCCATCGCCCGTCTTACATAGCATCAGCCCCTCTTCAAGTGTAAGCTACACACACCAGAGGTTCCAGTAGCCTCATGGTGCCATCGCCTTCTGTAACTTCACCATCCATGATTTCATGGAGTTAAGGCTCACTGCTAAGCTCATGCTTGTCGCAAGTCACTTTTCGTCTCCCCAATGTCCTTTCTAAGGAATATAGAGCACCACTAAATAGATGCTGACTACCCGTGATTAGTGTGTGTATGCTTCTAGCCTCCCCCTTTAACTCTCTCACTGACATAAGTGCCTGTTCAATATCTGACTCGTACTGGATCTGCGAGTTCGGATGAAACCTCCGCCATATCTCACCAAAGCCTTTCTCAGTTATGGCCTTTGCATCTGGCGTTGCAACACGACCCATGGCTACATGATCGTTAGCGAGTTCGGGTGCAAACCTGAGGTCGATCTTACCTGGTTGCGATTCGAAGTTTTGCCGCGGGTTGTACTGAGTAAAAATGACATGGTGGATGTAGACTTTACTCAGAGCTATAATCAATTGTTTGAGTACAACTGCCGGGTCCCTAGCTTTCGAAGTCTGACTAAAGATCAAGATGCGCTGTCCGCTGGAGTTCTCGATGAACCATTCAGCCGCTTTACCAACGCTCATCTCATTGTGTGCACCGTACAAGAACCATTTGAACTTGCCCTCAACAAGCACCTGAAAGCATCCTGGCCACGAGAACTGACTCACACCGCGCAGAATATCCTGAGGCGATAGGGTGCCGGCATCTTTCTGAACTAGAAAGTAACGAACTACAGCCACAGCAACAGAACAGTTCATACGTTGGACATCGGGTTTAAGCTGTAACGCATCTACTAGGAGACACGGATCATTCTCGATGAAATGGATTTTGACGCTTTTTTCGTTGGCGTGCTTTCGAAGAACCTCCTGAGCAGCGAAATACTCTTGAGGAGCAGAAATTGCAGCGGATCCGCGCTTGAAAATACCGGCTTTGTGCCAAGCAATATTTTCAATATTAGCACCCAGCTGATTGACATGATCCATACCAAGTGGCGTGATGACACTGACCACAGGATGCTGGAACACATTAGTCGCATCATGTTCTCCTCTATGATGAGTCTCAAAAATAGCGACATCGACACCCTCTTTGATAAAAGCGTGGAATGCCACGAGAGCAAGTAGCTGAAGATAACGAGGCAAGACCACCTTGGACTTGCGACGGGCTGGACATTGATCCGAATTCTTTCTTCGGGGAAGATGAGATGTGGCGAGGTATAACGTCCTGCCTTTCGCGGAAAGTCGGTCCTTTGTCCGTGAGTTCTGAGGAAAGATTCGATGAATTCACATGTGCTTCCTTTGCCTTTGGTACCGGCGACATGAATGATATTTAGACGATCAATATCGGATGTCTACAATATTTTAGCTGTTGTCAAGTCATGATCAGAACTTTCAGTGAGACATACCAAGTGGCTGATTTGCTGAAGCCACTCTTTCATACCGACGATGCTTGGAGTACCTCTCAGATCTGCCGTTCCTTTCAGATCAGGGATGCTGCTAAAGTCTGGTACTGGCGGAATAGTTGCTGACGGTACAGTAGGCCTCTTTCCGAGGCGTCGACTGTTGAGGATGTCGATGGCAGCTTTGAGAACGTCAGGTCCGTTCCGATCAAGCTGCAATCAACTTACCTCATAGTTCCTCTCCTTTGGCTGTAGCTTCATGACTCGCGTTAGTTCCAGAGGCCTTAGATGCATGTGAGTCCACGAGATGAGACTTGCTGAATCTTTATATAACTTCCTCTCTTTGTTGTCTTACGCTGAATCGCCCAGGTTCGGTTTGCTCTTCTTCACAGACAGTTTCGCGCCATATATCACTGAAAGGACAAAGGAAATGCAAGTTTGCGGTGACACGAAGGCCACAGGGTACAAGGATTAAGCGCTAGGATTACAAGCCATCATTCCAATTGCTCTCATTGGTCATCAGTTATGTACCTCTCAGAGCTAAATAAATTTACACAAAGAACAAGTCCTTTTTAACCACACACATTATCACCCAGTCCAAACTGCTAAGACATCCCCATTGAAATTAAACATTAATGATACGCCACCTTTGACTCTTGATACAATCAGAACAATCCCAACATCCTTTATCACTCCAGCTCAACAATGTATTTCCGAACTGGCTCCATTGGATGGACTTGAGCTGATGGTAGCCAATAGCGCATCCGGACTCTTCGGACCAAGCCGATGCAGCGCAATCAGGGTTCGAGTTGCAAAGCGCTGCACATCGCTCTTCGGAGTCCTGGTAGGGGAACTTTGAAGGTACGTGGTCATACGCCCAAGGGAAGTAGCCGGTGTGTTGGCAGACTAGGTCACTTGAAGGACTGGTCTTGATCTCACAAACGGCTTCTTCGCTAGCGATGCTAGGTGCGCATGTTGCCTGAGGAAGCGCAGTTGCGAGGGAAGCATAGTAGTCATCTCGTTCATAGTTGTGGCAGAAGCAGTTGTTACAGCTCTGTTCACTCCAGTACAGGCTGCCTGCATCGTTCGAAGGGGTAAAAGACGAATCGTGCGTTGAGCGCGATGAGAAGACGCATTTTCGCTGATCATTGTCATAGGCGGATGCCTTGCAACGACTGGGCATATGGTAGCACAGAGCAGCGCAGTTCCAAGTATCAATTTGCCAAGGATACTCTTCGTCTCGGAGTGTGAATGTGTTTTTGAACTTGCCGGATTTGTTACAGTCGGAGTAGTCGGCGTTGGGATCGATGACACATCCGTCTGAAAGAGCGAGAGTGCACTGGGCCATGATAGACTCGGTAGTGGTTGGGAGGTAAGAGGAGGAGAAGGTGGTGGGAGGCTCAGTCTGTGTTGGGGGCTCGGTCGTTTGTTCGGAAGTGACTTCGCCAAAGGTAGGGGCGTGATTGGTAGCTTTATCGCTGGACGCTGTGGTTGAGGGTGCGACAGAAGTCATAACATCAGTAGACCCTGAGGGGAGGACAGTTGACGACTGCTCGAGCTCGGAGATGCTAGTCTCAATGTCCAACGGATTCTTAATGTCGCAGTCATGGCACTCAAAACAATCGAAGTCATTCCAGACCAAAGACCGTTGCTTGCCAAGATCGATACCAGTAACACCCAATCTATCGCCAAGCATCCAACAAGAAGTCTCTTGTCCAAGAGTGTTTAGCGCAAAGGCCTTGCAAGCTGAACCCTCCCGCTTGCATAGTAAGGCGCAGTCTTCAATGGAGTTCTGTCGGGGATTGCTCCATTTTGTACGGCCCCATGTGCCGCTCTTTGGGACTCCAGTGGCCCAGCAGGCTCTTGGTGCGTTGGGAGGCTGCTCGTTCTCTGAGAACATTGGGATTCCTGGTAGGGACTCGGTCAAGGTCACTTGAGGTTGGACGGGTGTGCAGTATCCAGGTGGTGGTGCTCCAGCGGGGCAGACTCTTGATGGCGAAGAGGTTTCAGTGGAAGGGGGATCGTATGTGGAAGTTGTGTGAATTTCCATGGTGGTTGTGGTCGGGAGTAGGGAAGACATTCCAGTGTTGCTCTCGGACTTCGTAGATGGGTTCGTTGAAGGCGAAGAGCTTTCCATTGAGGCAGGGTTGTGCGCTGCGGTCGTAGGAGCTTCCATAGTGTTTGTGGCTGGCTCTGAAGTAGAACCTTCAGTCTTGTCCTCTGCTTCTGTGGAAGCATCACGAGTAAGAGCGCTTGAGACAGTCGACAACGTGGGGGCATCATTGGACTCCGACGACTGAGTGAACGTGGACCCGCCGTTGACAGTCTTATCGGCGGACCGAGAGGCTGTTGACGAACCGACGGTACCCATGTCGGAGGTCGTGGGTACAATAGTTGTCGCGTCTTCGGTGCTCGAGAGGCGCTCGGAAAGTGTTGATGGTTCATGAGGGGTCTCGGTAGTGTCTAGCACGTCTGATGTAGTTCCCACCAGCAATTTGCTCGTAGTGGTGGGAAGAGGTACATCATTCTCGTCGCCAAAGTCAAGCTTGACGGTGTCGATTGTCTCGGGAGTGACCTGGTTAGACATGAAGATCGAGTCGACATAGATAGCCGCCACTCCACCAACAGGACAGTTGATCGACACCGCAAAAGCGCCCTCGTTATTAGGAACGTCCGTCTGTGTCAAAACGGTATCCCACTCGATCGCCTGTCCCAAGCTGAGGATAGTCGAAGTGTAAAACTGGAGGCCACCGATAGAAGCAGTGAGAGTGCAGACATTGACGCCGCTGCTCGCAGTGACGACAGCGTAGAAGAATCGAACAGTGTACTTCTTCTTCGTGTCCAGATCAAGTAGCTGCTGCGAGATCCTGGCGACGTTTCCAATGCCTCTTTTGCGCTTTGAGGGATCATTGCGAGCTGACATCTCAACGCAACCCTGCTCTTTGCTTCCATCGCCGGTATAGCCCTTATTGGTGACGATTTGAGCCTGGCCTTCAACGATGAAGCCCGGAACTAGTACGTCGGGGTCTCTGGTGGCGAAGTTACCATTGCTCAGTACATTCTTGACAGCGAGTGGTGCCTCTGTCTCTGAAGTACTTGGCAACGCTGTGCTCGTGGTGAGGTTGGGATGAGGCTTGCATCGACTTGCTTGGACAACGTTCCAGTTGCCCAAGGCAGCAAATGCTGCTAAAGCGACAACAGAGCGCATAATGAGGACTCGAAGCAGAAGGTGCCGAATGAGTGTGATGACACGAAAAGATGGGAAAGAGAGCAACGGTCGAATTCTTGGCAAGCGGTGTCCTGATGTTTATGAAGCTTGAGGTTATCGGAGGTGGGACCCTTAGCACTGGACTGGCCCTGACTAGCGAACGCCTCTTTCCATTACGAGCGGAAGGTAATTACACCACTGTTAACCAAGATAAATCAGACTCTGAGTTTAATTCTTTTATATTCTTCTATGAAACTGACATTCGATCTCCATTGAACTTTAATAATCGGAAGTGCTTTTCTCGCAGCATCTATTTTTGATAGAGATGATTCCATCTCATTTTTGAATCCTCAGTTCATCCGCAAAATGGGCCCTGAGCTTGAGTGCGCTAGCCTCAGCTCGACACTAACACTTGACCCCTGATTTTAACAACTTCAGAAGAGCCTGGAAGCCAATAGCGCGTGTAAGCGCCCCAGACTATTGGAAATTTCTCTGTGAGCTTGTTGCAATTAAGCTAGCGCACCGCGATTGAGATTCTGCGATTAGTGAACTTCATCTTGTGAACAGCGGATTTGGGCTGGATCTGGTCGGTATTGAGTATTTGAGATTAGATCTAGTTTTACTTCTTTACTATCCCTATTCGCTATGGTTTCATTTGAAGCTTTCACGATGGAAAGATATCTTCTCGGTTAAGACAGTGGACTGGACATTACTGACGGCGGCATTTGTCGTTGCTCAACGTCGAACCTTAGCATTTATCTATCACAAAGAGCTATGAGTTAGGACAATTCATTAAGTTGGGTTCGATCATACCGGCGATACGGTCGGTTAGGTCGGGAAGTTGATAATGTCATAACTTTCTGATTTATTTCTACGTCACATGAAATTTAACACTACCTCAGTATTCCAATTAAGGAAATCCCCATTAAATCCACGTCAGCTTTCAGGGTAACCGCTATACGAAAGGACGCGATAGTTATTGTGGCGCACGATACGCGATTGCTACAAGTCCAATCAAGATCGCGATATGTCTCAAGATCTCACGAGTTGGAATGCTTCTGCCGTGTTGTTTCACTGTAATATCATCTCTCCCTTGATCATGTTGATATATTTACCATCCCCACAATCGCATCGAGAAGTTGCAAAATCCATTATCTAAGCTTATTCCCACTTACTTCCCAGCCATGAAATTTACAACTATCCTCGTCGCCTGTTTTGCTGGTCTGGTATCCACCCGCAGCTTCAAGATCCGGCAACAATCCAACTCATGCTACGATCGATACGATGCGATAAAAGATGCAAGAGCCGCAGGCTGCGATAAGATAAGCACATATCTCATAAGTGGAACGCTATGCGATCCGTACGGCTGTGATTGCGAATGGGGATGCATTGAGAGCGATGGGTACAATGACAAATGGATTTCATATAAGTGTCCCAATGGATTCGGGGTGAGTTACTATTTCAAACATTATTTTCTGGCTCCTCTGACGTATTATGGATGTAGAGCGATGTGTGTTCTGACTAGCTATTTGGTTTCGTGTATATGGGTATATATTCCTCTTGTAAATAGTCTCGCAGGATAGTCTTGGCCTTCAGAAAGCAACAGCTGTCTTCATTTTGTTATCTCCATATAACTGGAATGTTTTGCAGAGAAGATGACAGATCCCCCGCAGTCGACAGGGGAAAGCCACCCCCTGCGAGGGCCGTATTTCGAGACACTCGTCTCATAGTAACCTCCAAGGAATTCCAATGTCTCATTAGCTAAACCGCTGCCAATTGTGTTTCACCAGAGAGGATCGGAGTTAAAGAGACGCTTATGCCCGTCTTGTGTCCAAGCGCGCCAATTACAGGCTAAGGCTGAAGTAGCCTTTGATCCACCGCGGCAAACGCATTTAGTTGGAGGTTAGAATTGAACTTTGCTAACTCCACCACGGGGACACGCGCTCACACGCTGCGAAGTAAGGATTTATGTTCTCCGATTGAAAGTAGAGGGTCTGAGGACAAAAGAGATAATGGGTGTTGTTTACTAAACAAATTTTGATCAGGAACTTACGTGTTAAATTGTAAATCATACGCTCACTTGATTGTACCCTCAACTCTGATCAACGTGGAATCGTTAACAGCCCTGGGGATCATTTGCTGTATATGTAGTTCTCGAGCGGAATGTATCATACATTTACTTTTTGAATCATTGCAACAATTTAGTTGTCTACTCCCTCGCAGGGCTGGTAATTCACTTCGTGACCAGGTTACCCTAAAGGCTTAAACTAGCAAGCTCATTCTTGGCGTCTAAATCACTCGACAGGGGCCTCTTGAACCTTAACCATTTGTAGAAATCACCGACACTCAATGCTACCTTAAGGGTCACTTTTGTCTTCCGACGAAGCGCTGCAACGAATCATGCAACAATGCCCAGGCGACAACAGGCGGCGCCAAGCGCGCCAAGCCCATTACTTTCAAAGTGAAATGAGCTGTGCCTCTCATAAAGTGTAATTGTTCAGGGCTGTGCCTTTCAGAATCGACTGATAAAATGGTTCGGTTGGTAACTTGCATCATCAATGCCATTCCCTCTACTCTTGTTCCATCAACGCAGACCTTGATTGACAGAATTGCCAACAGGACAACATGCCTACCGCTACAGAATTCTTCGGCATCACTGCCCATAATCTCGGTCCTTTGACAACCACCTTCACCGCTCCATCGTCATGCGCAACCAGCATCAACGATAACAATATCGTCTTTGTCAACGCAACTTCGCCTTACTCCCACCTAGGTAATGCTCGATGTGGTTTGGCGACATTTGCCGATTGCTTTCCCAGCGGTGACGAACTGGACTCTTTCATCAGTCAAACTCCCCCCACCTTGTTTCAAACCACTTCTGTTTACTTCTCTCCTGGCATCGCTTGTCCCGCGGGCTGGAAAACTGTCGGAGCATTGGCACATGCCGAGGGTGGCAAGATGAGCGCATCGGGTGTACTGGCACAGGAACCGCCGGATGCTCATCTTGAATTTCCACGTGCTGTCTGGGTTACCGACGCCTGGAGGAACATGCTAGATAAATCGGAGACTCTTGCATATTGTTGTCCTAGGTATGTCTATCGCCATGAGCTGCAAAGTGGCCAAACTAACAGAGTCAGTGATTATGTGGGCGATGTTCGTGGAGCATGCGTTTCCACGCTCGGCCCAGTCAGCTCGTACTCGTATTCTCAGCAATGTGCGGTATGGTTTAATAATCGCGATTTTTTCACCTCAGTTTCATCCGTCTCCGGCCTGTCCTATCCACACGGTGTATGGTCTTATATAAGCCAAACTGGGACCGAGGCGGGCACTACCTCAATGATGGACTTGGGGGAGTTTGTAGGAGCGACTTCGAATGACTTTGCCGATATCGCGGTTGCTACCTGGGTGCAAGCGGTACCTTTGATCTACAAGAAGTCGGATATGGATAAGAAAGAGGGAGATGTTGAAACTGGGACCACATCTGCTACTGGGACCGCATCTACTACTGACGCCTCGGCTACTACAGACGCCTCAACTGCTACAGAGACCTCATCTGCCACTGATGCAGATACTGTTGAGAATGTTGCTTCTACTATTCCGAGACAAGGTACCGTTGCCATACTTGGATTGACCTTGGGAGTCCTGGCTGGTATGGGCATGCTACTGTGTTGAGATATGATCGAAGGTATCTAACGACGATGGGATTTGAGCTTGAGATAATCCAACATTCAACAATCCCAGATGAAGTTGTGAAGTGAATGTGTACTCTTGACCAAGATACAGTAATGAATGGATTTTCCATATCGCTAGCATCCTCAATCGGTACATCAATACCAAGCTCCCTCAGATACGCTGCAATCTCCGGTTTCTCCTGCCCACATTCACCCAGAACGTCATAATCAAGGGCACTAGAATCAGCTCCATGAGCGAACAGTGTCTTGACAGACTCAACGCTCCCCTTCACGACAGCATTAGATAATGGTGTATTGCCCATAGTATCCTCAGCTAATACATTGCTACCAGCATCAGCAAGAGCTTGCAGTGTCGAATTCTGCACGTCGATATCTGCAGCTATATGCAATGCTGTGCGACCGTCGCTATCTCGAGCTTCGAGGTCTTCTCAGTGCGCTACTAACGTGTCGATGAGAACCTTTGAAGCTATTAGATGGGCAGCAAGGTGTAGTGGACCATATCCAGTAGTGAAGCATTGCCATCGCTCTTGATCTTCTTCAAGCTCATCATAGCTGACTACGCTCTCGTACGGCCATGTTTCAGCTGCTTGGAGGTATGACTCAATTGACTTTCTTCGGGACGAGAGTTGCATGAAGTCATCAACAAACGTGTCTGGGGTAGTTGTTTGTAAGCTAGGCCCTAGCATTTTGGCGGCAAACCATAGATATCTGTTCTCGTGCAGTCGTTCTCTGAGAGAGGCAGATGATATGCAAGCACCTTGCGCGAAGGCGTCAGACGATAGATATCGCATGAAAGCACTGATAGTTGGCTTCTCATATTCGATACCGAAGACCACACGTTTCAGGTATTCGCTAAGAAGGGGTAATGTAATCAACAGCGATCCATCGTCTTCACCATAGTAAATAAGGCCACGGCAACCTACAAGAATTTCGGAAGTGTTGAAGGGATTATCATCATTGGTGATCTCACAAATGTTCAATGCTTCGAGTGCCATGGGCATCGTGAAGGTGTAGCCAGCTTCAGTAGCTTTGACGATGTGGTAGAGAATACAAAAGACCATATCTCTCCACTTTGAGATCGTGATTTCTCTTACAGCCTCTCTACAGAAGACGTCTATCTTGTCCGAGGCGGAGGCTCCTCCAGAGGAAATCACAAGCTGGTCAAGACGGGCTAGGAGTTCTGGCATAGGTGTTTCTGTAGACCAAGACGGGATGGGAAGGAACCTGTTGGTGGTCAGTATCCCGGTTTAATTGCACATGGGATACTCACCGGCCGTCAAAGAGTTTGACCATGTTGTGAATTAACTTTTCGTGGCCCGAGGACAAGTCCTTGCCTGAGACGTCTCGAAGTGTCTCAATGATGTACACTTCTACGTCCCTCTCATCTGCTCTCAAGTGAATTTCAAGAACTTCAGGCCATATTGAGAAGGCACCAGTGCACATGCTTTGGCTTGAGAACATACTCAGTTGGGTTCAGAGAACGCATTAAATCCCCCAGAGCTTCCGCGGTAACGCTATTGGCGTTATCGAAGATGGCAAAAACTTTGCCAAACTCCGACGCGATAAGATGGAGTAGCCGATGCAGCTCATCATCGTCAGGATAGGTAACATCATCCGCTGTCAGCCCCTTCAAAACATTTGATGTGCTGGGGAGGCGTGATACAAGCTGTCTCAAAACAGAGTTCAGAGCATAGTCGAAATCAGCTTCGTTATACTGTTTATAATTCTGCTGGAATTCAACAAAGCCATCTGCATAATTCCGGTTCTCTGTAATATGTTCGGCGATACTGGAGCTGCACTTGTGATTAGTAATGGGCTCCTGGCGTCTCAAGGATGAACTGACCACAGGAACGTTTTACCACTCGCGCCTGACAGTACATTAGCCAAGGCATTGATTGAATTCTCATTACGCTCACATGGTCCATAAAGCCACAGCAGGAATGGAGAGTCGCCTTGCAGCCAGTTCTTTGTCTTGGGATCTTCGAGAAACCATTGGCCCGATCCTGGAATGCGTGCGCGCTCGAGATGTTTGTGCCACGACTCGGATCGATCACCGGGACAAAACCTCCTCAATAATGCATCTCTTTCACTGATAGTCATTGCGATTAGTCTGTTGCTATGAAGAAGTTTGTTTTGCCTGTGGCAATATGCTAAAAAAACAAAGACATCTGTCTTCAACGGTTGCTGTTGCTGCCTGGCCTAGTCTCTGCTGAGGGATACCTGTCACATTCACGGTGGGGCTATGCATTAAAAAGAGGATCAAAAGTGTCGCCGGCAACTCCACCAATGACTTTGTAGTAGAGAAGAATCTTACTTCTAAAGGACCCTTGGAATCGAAACAAGGAATTCCTACTAATCTCGTACCATTCTATTCGAGCTGACAAGGTAATGTTAGTTGAATGGGATATAACTAAGGCTGAGTAGCGGCGAAAGCGTTTGTAAGCACTTCTACGACCAGGGGGGGCGGGCTAGACCTTTGCGGACCTGCAGATCTTTGCCGCAAATCTGTCTACTTTCAGTAATCACACGACCTTTTTGACGTTGCGTGCCGTCCGCGGATTTAATAACACAGTCAGCAATCCGCAGTCAGCAATGCCGGAAAGTCAAGGCATTTTAACCGCTTTGACTTGGCAAGAGCGCTCAGCTAAACCTGCAGGGATCTTCGCGACGAGACCACTCAGATTGCGATTATTCCGAGGATACGAAACAGATACGCTGCATATGACTGTGTATTAGTCAATGCGTAATAATCCGGATCACTTCAAGAAAACAACAGCTTTATGGTGCTCGACCATAGAGTGAAGGGATGGGAAGGCAAGCGTGAGTACCAAGCATCCTTTGACGTCCAAGTTCTATTCAAAGGTACATCGTGTTTATTGAGTCTCGCGCCTCCGTCCTGTACGCAGCTAAATCTTTGATTGGGATGGAAGTACCAGTTCTCGCATAGCATGGATAGTATCTTGCCGGCCAGGAACATCATCTTATTGTCAGCATCAGATCCTAGTTGCTTCGTTACTACTTTCTTCTACCTCCACCTTTACAGGTCTGTAAGCCGTGGTAGAGTGTCCTATACGCTCCCGCCTCTTCCGGTCCTCCTTGTGCCAAGCATGTTTCTAAACGCGCTGTAAGGGTTCCTTTAGGAAGGAGGATAATCATTGAGAAAACATGTAAGACTTTTGGAAGCTGTCAGTATAAGAGATGCTGCTGTTCCGGTACAGTTCCAGCTATTCCAAACTCAAGCATTGCAGTCTTACTCAATTATCAATTCAATATGCGCTATCTTCAAAACATTGTCCTCCTGATCGGTATCCTGGGAGCAGCTCCTGCTGTCCTTGCCGCGCCAGGTACCGAGAACTCCGGAGTTGAATTCGCGCAGCCGAATGGTATGTTCTCCATAGCACCTTGACCATACACGCAGCCGTGGTTCTAACCTGACACCATCAGACGCGATTCCAAAGCCACCAGTTACGACGATCAGGACTGTAAAGCGAGTAGTGGTGACGAAGAGGGCTGCAGCCATTGCAAAGCCAGTAAAGACGACGAAGAAAACCGCGAAGCCACCAAAGACTGATAAGCCGACGAAGAAGCCGACGAAGAAGACTGCCGAGCCACGAGTGATGGCGAGGGCGCCGCAGAATCCCCACTCACCAAAGCCGATCCCTCCTAAGCCGACCAAGAAGACTACCAAGAAGACTACAAAAAAGATTGCTAAGCCACGAGCAATGAAGAGAACTGCAGCCAACGCCTTGCCTACCGCGCTATGATCTGAGGAGTAGTAGATTCTTTATCGGTAGCGTGGTTGAATTTATAGGCGCTCTTGTGGAGGGGTTTTGTTTCGTACGACGATTTTCCCCTGCTAAAGACCTGATAGTTTAGAAAGATATAAATCGGGGCGGTGATATACAGCGCTGCAAAACACTATAGGGACCTGTTAGCCGTTATGAACTCTAGCTAGTGCTCTATTCGGACCTGTTTAGGAAGCTCCTGTGTAGCTTAACAATGTTAAATTTAATCCGTCTCTTAACCTCAGCTAGCCTACTTACCACTCCATAAGCACAGGCCATAATGTAGAGCTAATGAGTCTTCTTTCCAGGTGAAATCGCTTGCCTGAGGAGCACGATGATTCAGGTGACATAAGTGAGGCGGCAACTCAAATAATCTCCAGTTAAATGCCACAATCTTCGGGACTTTCCTTCCTGATCTTGTACAGCCAGAAAATCCAATCTTCTCGAAATTCACACAAGACAAGGCCGAATACGGCAAAAGAGCTGGGAGACACTTGTGACCAACAATACACTCAGAACGGCATTACTGCTGTGCCGACCGTCATCGACTGTTGGTTCACCCTCGTCAAGTTTTACTCCACCTATCGCGGTACCCCTCGGTTGTTCGGAAATTATCTCACCTCTTTCGGGTTCGGCGGTGCGCGCATTGACAGGTGGCATTCTTTCGCCCAACATTCGGACACCTGGCACCGACTGTTGCCTCCAGTCACCAGCCAACGCTGGAACACTGCAAAATAACTCACTCGACCGAGCTACCACACTCATATCCTCCTTTCCTTTCCTCTTTGAAGAAGGACTCTTGCATAAAGACATTTTGAAATAACTTGGAATGTCTACCAACTCGAACGAGTCATCAGACTCTGAGTGTGAGAGCCTCGAAGAGCCTACGCCATGTGATCCCCAGGAGATCAAACGACAATTCCTAGACTTCTACAACTTTCTGACTACCTTGCACTTCGACAAGAATGACTTGAAGGTGCCCCCTCCGGAGGGATGGCCTCATTTGACACCAGACTTTTGTGCTCACTTTAAGGCCGATCATACAATTGAAGTCCTGCGACATCTCCCGTATTTTGACCAGCGAACGAGGGTTCACGTGCATCGTGGATCAACATTGCTCGACTATACGACTTTCACACGAGAGGATTTCGCGACCGCTGTTGCTACATACGAATTTGAGGACGAGTACTGGGGGATGGAAGGCGAGATTGATCCAAAGCATGTCTTTCTCATATCTCTTGGCAGTGAGCAAGGCACTTATAACTTGTTCCTGAATGCTAGAGATGGAGAAATCATCTATGAACAAATTGGCGCCTACGAAGGCGATCATCCCATACAATATTATTTCGACTCGTTGAAGGACGTGTACCGGAGGCTGGAGCTTATTGGACTTCCGAACAGACCGATGATCAACACGTGGGGTGTTCCAGAACCAGAACGTACAATCAGCCTTGAAGAAGTTTGTGAAGAAAGCGACCTGTTTCCGACGAATCTTGATAAACAATATCTCAGACAGTTGTTTCGAGAACACGGTTGGCCGGATGCGTTCCGCAAGCATGACGCAGTGGAGGCGGTAGACAAGATGCTAGATGCAATTAAACGAACAGGGAAAAAAAGGGCAATTTGGGAATTTTAATACTAAACTGTCTTTTGGATAGTTTATTGTATTTCAGTTGAACCGCGTAGGTACCAGCTGAGACTTGGAGTTCCATACCTAGTCTGCGACGTGACGACTGACCTTGAATTGCTTTCGCTTAGTTGACGACGCGTCCTGATTGAATCAATTTTTTTGATTGGTTAACGGGTCTGCTGACGTTAGCGGTGGTATTGTAGTCCACATCCGACGCATTAGAGCTATTTTTTGCTCACCGATCTGTCCCCCGGACTCCGTGCCCAAGATAAGCTCTTTGAGGTTTGGAAAAGATTGCAAGAAACTCGGTACCGTCACTAGATGCTGAATACTGCCGCTCCTGACCACCTTAGATGTCGTGAAAAAACATCTAGGCACGCAATCGTATACTTGTTATCAGTCTCATACACTCGTACACGTCTACAGCAGGAAGTCTTTGAATTCCAAATCAGCTCGTCTACTATCACTATGGTTCGAACAAAGAAGGGACCTATGAAACGCCCAGAAGGCGCCACCAGTGCTCACGTTAATAGAGGCAAATACATACGCCATAATCGCATATTCAAAGATCACACTGGCAAACCAGCCTTGATGTCGTGGAGTAGCTTCGAAGCTGATAGCCCGCTACCCCCTCTCGCTTCCTGGATATACTACATGGTCCATCCAGATGCGTCGCATGATTTTGACGGCCGTGCACTTCACGACGGCTTGACTATGCCATCGAGTGTTGGTCGAGGCGGTATCTTTCGCTACGAATTTTTCTTCCTGCCCGGCGCTACAGCTGAGGAATGCCACGCGCACTTCCTTGGAGAAATGAAGGCCCGAGGCACCATTTGGCGCCAGATCCGCAAAGTCAAAAGAGCTATAGAGCCGGAGAAGCAGGAAAGCGGTCATCAGGAAGAAGAAGAAGAAGAAGAAGAAGACAGCGAATGCAGAGTGAATGCGTTCATAGGACAGAAGGAGTATGACTGGGTCCATGACCCATCCTCTGACGAAGATTATGCAAACTGTCCACTTCCTGGTTTGGTATGGCCAATGGATGATCGAGATTGCAACCGTGTATACTACCGTGGATGGTTCTTCATGTATCATGATGCAGATACCGATTGCACGCGTGGGAAAGCGGAGAATCGCGCCATCTCTCTCGTCCGATTTGACCCTATCCCTTTAGAATGGGATGAGGAGCAGGATGGAGTTAAGAAATGGGATCCGATGGATCATCCTATTTGCTCGGAACCCATTCCAGTCGTGAATGTGGGTAGTGATTATTCCGTGGGGAGGTGGCAAGATATTAGGACGAGGAAATTCTGGGAGGAAGAGGCTAATGAAGCTACTAGTCGTGCTTGGGACCTGGGCTGGAAGACTTGGTAATACCACAAGAATGGGTGATCTCTTTCCGCGTACCGTCTTCTTCATATAGTTTCGTTTCCTTCATAAAGTTCATATTCCAAAGCATTATAAGTTCCCCTTTCCACGTTTAAGACCACAGGGAAGTAAGTAGCTGAGAAACTTGAGATTGGAATATCTATTTGTTATACAAAGTAGCAATAGCACCAATCATTTTGACAGGGTCCTGAACCAGCCAGACTTGTTCCAGCAGGCAATCAAAATGTTCCTGCGGGGCCAAGTCCATGCAAAATCTTTTCCGCGTTGCCTGGGTCATGTGTTTTCCGATCTTGACTGAGCCACAGATCTTGATAGTTGCTCTGCTTCCAAATGTCTGGATTCGTATAGCTTGGACCATTGTGAGAAACGGCCGCTCGAGGAAACTTCAGGATCGATTCGGAGATGGCCCCTCCGGGTTTGAGCGTCTGTTTCAGCCAAGCCTTACCATCCCTGTTATCTCCAAAATCCCTTTTGTAGTTAGTGGTTGCAGCCGTAAGCCACTCGGAAGCCCGGATCTCCATAGCATTCAAGGCCCTGTCAATCTAGTAACAATAGAGGTCACGCAGGCCGGCTTTAGGCAGGTCTAGTCTGGGGTCTCGATACGGTATCCCCAATTCGCCGACATTAACAGCTTTCTTATCACCGTATGTATAAACCATATCGAAGTCGTCCAACGCATTCTCCATCCATTGAGAGGTTTCAGTGAATTTAGCCCAGATATCAGGATCACGCATATAATATAATACACCGGCCATCTACGACAAGTTTAGTAATCGATGTGGGTTTCATCAGGTCGGGAAGCAGGAATACTCACATTGCGCTGCGCTCTCCGCGTATGTATATTTTCCTTCTCGTTGTCGGCGCTCGGCGATTGCCCGGCGAATACCACGGCTTTCCTGCTGTTCATAGGTCCGTCGGCCAGGGCCAAGCGCCAGAGTTGCTTATCACCGCCGAGCCCATGGGTCAGTTGGAGCCACAGGTTATCCTCCACCCACTCGGGTTCTTTGACAATTCTACTTGTCGGACCAAGGCCAAGAAGAACCTCGTCTACCCACTGGTGGCTAGGTTTCGTGTATCCAGCTGGCATCCTTCCATCTACCAGCCACCTGAAAAAGCGGCCGATGAGCTGTGCCTCATACACATGCTCGGCTATCACCAGATGAGTTAGATTGTACCTTTGACAGTCGCTTTGTTGTAGATAAACTTACTGACGTAATCTATTTCGCTATCGATTTCAGTCTTTTTTCGCTTGCGAAGCACCACATCGCACTTGTTTTTCTCGTCTGGCTTAAACCCCCACCATTTGTGGACTCCTTTGCCCTCAGCCACTGAGCAATATGGGTAGTCCGGGAATAATAGGTTAACAGTTACGCCATTAGCCATAGACCATTTAAGAGGTGTTTTCTGAGAACCACGAGCTTCGAGGTGGTTGGAACGACGCGAAACTGATTCGTCATCGACAAGATCACAACTGGGCTCGTTCGACCTATACGGGTCAAGCCAGCACACCTCGTCCCTCTTCTTGAGACTGTCCTCATCATCAGAGTCATTGCCACATTTCTCGCACGATGGAATCTCGTCGTAGTTCACCTCTCCAGGACACAAGAGGCCTTCGATCTCGGGCACCAGAGGCCCATATCTCGTTGCGCGCTTGGAGAGCGAGGATGTGGTGTTGGAACGATTCTGGCGGGAGGTGGTATCTCGACGACGACTTGTCTTGGTCGACGGAGAAGTGCAAGTTTCACTCTTTCCGCTAGGGAAGATAGTGACATCGCTGGTTTCGGTAATCATGAAGGGAGATTCGGGAAGTACCCAAGAGAACATGTCGGGTGCATCAACAGTAGCATAGAGATTTGCTCCGACATCAACGCCATAGCAGAACTTGCTACTGCTACTGCCAGTCTCAGCACTAGCATGAAAGGTAACATATCCATCAGCGACCAGATTGACAGCACAAGAATCGAGCGACGCAAACTTCTTATTCCAGTCGATGCCAAACGTGACTGTGGGCTTGACATGGGCAGTTATGTGTCCATTCAACGAAACTCCATACTCAAATTCGGGCTCTAGAATCTGTCGACCAGACTGGTCTGCCCCGTTGTAAGTACTGGGATCCCGAGTCTTGTCGACGGCAGGGAACGTCTGATAGACATCCCACTCTGCGAGAGTGACTCTTGTCTCGAAATTGACACCCAGAGTTGCCTCACCTTCCAATTGGCCATAGAGCTTGAAATTGGGGCCAACCGTGACAATACCCGGGACTGTGAAAGCAGCACCAAAGGTATCGGCACTAAACATGAGCTTATCGCCGGTGTCAAAAGAAGCCGACACAGCGGCGTCGACGACGAATTTCGATTCAACATTACCACCGGTGCGGTAGAATAAGTAAGAGTCGGAGATATCGATGCCATAAGAGCCTCCAAGCTTACCAATCAGGGTGAAGCCGTAGTTGACGTTAGCTTCCACTGACATCTCAGCGTAAACCTCGAGTTTGCCGTCCATGTGGGGACACTGAACCTTTTGGTCGATGATACTAAGGATAAATTCCTCGCTGTAGCTGTGTTTGAACTCGTTCGTAGTTTTAACATCGAGAAAGATGGCCTTGAGCCAGTCGAGTGCCGTCTCACCAAACCAGCGCTTGTGGATATCGCGCTTGGACAAGGCTCCTTCGTGCACGTCTTCACGCCACTCTTCTTCGAGCCAGCGCTTGTGGCTACCGCCAACGTCCTCAAGACTCCTTTTGACAGATCGTTTCAACGATCGCTTCTTGGAATCAGCGGCCTTGTCAACAATGGTTTTCCAGTACGTATTCTGGTTGCTGTAGTCGATGCGGATCTGAGTGTCTCCAAGGTCGCGCGGCACGCGCCTGAAATCGTAGTCGAATGTCAAGTCAAAGACAGGCTCAGCGTCGTCAATACCGCGTTTGTAAAGATGGTGTGGGAGGCTCTGGTTCTTGCTGTGCGACAGGTCTTTGACAACGGCATATTTGCCTGGACCGCAGCCCTCAGGCATCTCGACAATAGTGCCAGGAGCTCCGTGGCCGAGATGGATCTTGTCGCAGTTGGAATTTTCACCACGATCTGTACACACCATGCGGACAGTCTGTTCGTCCTCTGAAACAGAGTCGTTACAGTCAAAGACTTCCCAATGAGATCCATCACGCTTGTCGAGGGAGACTTGAAGCTCGTCAGGACTTGTCATAATAATGAAGCCAAAGGCAGACTGTTCGGGCGTCTCGGCGAAGGGTATAGCTTCGGTGCCCCCTCAAGTATTGTCCACCTTAAGCTGGAAGTCCGACTCGGCGTTTTCCCCCTTCGGGGGGTCACGGAACAAGTACTCGAGAGGGACAGGGAGGAAAGGTGATGTACCTTTGGGAGGATCACAGCAATATGTTCTCTTCCGTTTGTGAGCCCATCCACAGTCCTCGCCTTCACCTCCATGGGATACCGTAAGAGCCACTTGCCAACCGGTATCACAGTGATTGTCGAAGCAGCTGCCAGGCTTTCCATGCCACTTGCAATTCTTCCATTCTTGCTCCTTACTGCAACAGAATTTCTTCTGGTCTTCCCCCTTGCAGTTTACATTCTTCCATGTCAGCTCATTTTCGGTCCGCGAATTGCACTCTTCGTTGCAACCTGTCCAGTGGCAGTCTGGAACTTGAGCCTCTGCTTCACAGCACAGGAATTTATGGCCATCGGTGCAGACATAGCCTCCGTCCCCATATTTGCTGGAAGCGAGCGCGACCTCTCCGTCGTGGCATTGACCATTGCAGAGAACGCCATTACCTCTCCAAGTACTATAGCATGCCTAGTCAGTAATTGCATCCACCCCAAGGGAACTTGGCGTAAACTAACCATTTCTTGGGATCGGGTGCCGACGAAAAAGGAGAGCAGATACTCGTCTCCTTTCCACTGAAGTCCTCGCAGGTACCCTTGTCAATTTCAACCCAACCTGACTTGCAACCGGTCACGCCGCAGTCGTTGACAGTGCAATGGCCCTTTTGAAGATCCACCCAGGGGTCCTTGATAGAACGATCCTTATGCGCGTTGAGACCGTTAGAGCCAACAACTGCCAAGACAAACTTCGGCAACGCCCTGCATCACGAGTCAACGATAAGCTAGGAGACCCTCTGAATCATGCCATCTCATCTCCGGGTGACGATGCTAAAAAGCAATAGCACATTTTTTCACCTCCGAATTTTATCCAATCACCCGAGCACCCCCTTCGGTTTCATTGTCGGTCAGGGCTTAAGCACCTCCGCGCTTATCCATGATAGTTTGGGTAAAGAGCGTCCCATCCTCTCTGTCTCTGCCTCTGCTTCTCTTTTACTTTCTTTCCTTTCCAAGCGATAGCTGTCCCATTTTCTTCATTGACTGACTTTTAGTCCCAAAAATCCATGAATTGGAGGCTGCTTCTCTCAAGCCTGGTCATTATGACCAGGCAAGCCAATGCCTGGCAGTACACCTCCCCTGATGCACTCCCTTCTGATTCTCTCTCTGACAGTTGTAAATCTGCACTGATGGTCGATCTCGATTGTCCTTCCCAGGTAAGCAGCTTCTTTGAGGGGGGGGGCTGTTCCACTTGGTTCTTTGGAGGAAGCATGCACTACCGCTTGCAGCAATTCGCTAGCCAAGTTCGAGGCAAGTCTGAAAGTAGCCTGCGGTAACGAAGACGTTATCGAGTACGAAATGGGCAGTGATCCTGTTCACATTTCAACTATTGCGACAGATATCTATTATCACCACACCAAGACTTGTATCAAGGATGGGGCTAGATGGTGTAATGTTTGGGCTTTCCAGAACTCACCCGATAATGTCCCTTCCTCCAGCGGCTCTGCTAAGGGTATGAATACAACTCCCCTAACTGATATTGACTGTTCTGACGTACGACAAAGCATCCGTCACCTCCGCAGTCAACATGTGTGATAATTGTGTTATCAAGCCCTTGCAGTTTCAGGCCGGTACATCTTACTCGGATGGTTACAATTTACAGGCATTTTATGCCAACATAACCAAAAGCTGCTCCAAGACTGGTTTTCCGTTGAAAACCACAGTAAGCAGCACGTGAGTTTTTCATGATCAATCGTTTGCCGGTCTATGTTAACCGTTGCATCGAACAGATCATCGGCCACCAGCAGCCCTACAACACCGCCTTGCACTGGTAGTATTTACACTGTCAGAGATGGGGACGATTGCCGTTCTATTTCCAAAGCCAATGGTGTTTCCACGTCATGGATGCTATACGACAACGGTTTGCAGGCCTTTTGCAACCACTTCCCTACTCCCGGTCAGACGATATGTATCATGAATGAATGTAAGACCCATACTGTTCAAGCCAGCGATACTTGCCAAAGTATTGCCAGCGCTGCCAAGATCAGTCTGGTCCAACTCTATACATGTGAGTATTACTCCTCCCTAATCAGATCAATATGACAAGGTTTCTGACGCTGATGTCTTACCATCAGGGAACCCTATTCTTGGGGAGACATTTAATCGTTTGTCCTTGTCCGTAGGCCATACCATCTGTCTTACACCTCGTGACGACCAAGACTACACACCAATCATTCGCACAACCACTACTAGAGCACCAGCTGTTACAGCAGCTCCTTTGCCCTCCAATCTTGCCAACGGAACAAACAGGAACTGTGCTCAGTTCTATTCTGTTGAGACCGGCGACTACTGTAACCAAATCATTCTCAAGTTCAGCATTTCACTCCAGGACTTTCTCTTCCTGAACCAAGGAGTGAACAAGGAGTGTACAAACCTCTACGCTAAAGAATCTTACTGTGTAGCTCCAGTGGGACCTATCGATAAGTATCCTGGCCATCCAGACTACATTGCCTCTACGAAGTCCATCCCCAACATCAACTTCAAGGACTTGCCTAAGGCTACCTTCAAAGCACCTGCTATCACTGGTGTTGCTACTCAACTCCCAAACGCTAAAAGCACGAGGAAGGACTGCCATGTCTTTGCAGATGGTTCGGACCTGCAGGTAGACATGAACTATAGCTTTTCTTTCTCAGCATGCGCTGAGATAGCTGAAGTATGGAGTATCAAACTGAATGAGCTGCAAAACTGGTAGGATCCACAAGCAATTATCTTTTTCCATATCCTCAGTTTTCTAACTTATACCTCTCTAGGAACCCTTCTCTTAACACAAGTTCCCCCGACTGTGCTTTCGACAAGAAGCATAGTTATTGCATGGCTGCCTATAAGAAAACCAATTCTTATACAGGCGAACCCCAGGATAGCTCCTCATCAGTGACTACCACAGCAACAACTACTGCCCCTAGCAATGGCATTTCCACCCCTACACCGATCCAGTCTGGAATGGTAAACAGTTGCAATAAGTTTCATAAAATCAAAACTACAACGACTTGTCAGGGGATTGCAGACTATAACAAGATTTCCATCGCCGACTTTTATAAGTGGAATCCTAAGGTCAAAGACGATTGTTCTAATCTAGAGCTGGGAGCTTATGCATGCGCCGGCGTTATCGAGTCGACTTTGACAACCATGCCGACAGCTACCACCACTACAAACGGCATCTCTACGCCTACGCCAACTCAGTCTGGAATGGTCTCCAACTGCAACAAATTTCACTTGGTTAGGACCACGACAACCTGCCAAGGTATTGCGGACTATAACAAGATTTCTATAACCGACTTTTACAAATGGAACCCCAAGGTCAACTCTGCTTGTTCGAATTTGGTATTGGGTGCTTATGCTTGTGCTGGCATCGTTGGGTCATCTGCCACTACGACCCCCACTACTAATAATGGCGTTTCTACGCCTACGCCCACGCAGACAGGCATGGTTGCTGGGTGCACTAAATTCCATTTCGTTGGAGCCAAGACAACATGTCAGGGTATCTTGGACTATGACAAGATTACTATCCAGCAGTTCTATAAGTGGAACCCGGCGGTAAAGGACGATTGCACCAACCTCTTGTCCAACACGTACGCCTATGTTGCTGGACCTTGAGTGGTTAACAGACCATGGTTTGTCTGCAATATTGGGCTAAGATACTTATGGATATTTAATTTCTCAACTGCTTGAGAGAGCATTCTTTTACCTTAATGGACTATAACATACTATCTACTGTTTGCTTCCTATGTAGATAGTGGAATTAACTCTTTATCGCTCTACTAGTAGTATCGTATAGTCCTGCTTATAAGACAATTAAATGTCGATATCGTCCAGAAAGTCGTGGGTCCCGATTTTCGCGTCTCTTTCAGAGTTACATGAAAGTCAACCGAATGAACAGTGCCCGTTTTAAGAGCGTTAAACAGAGCTTGAATACTGGACAAGATAGGATTCGGATATGCTGTAGTCCCTTATATAAAGAAGTGCTCCATGCCACTATCCGGAACATATTGGACTCAAATTGCTCGAAGGCACATAAACAGAGTAACATGCCCCCAGCTCTCCGGCCATATACACACGTTTAGCCTAGGCACTTACCCCACCTGCGGTGATGCTCGCAGTAGTGTTGGTAGGTGGTATGGATATCCAAAGAAAGGCAACCGGGGGCCTGCAAGGCCGAGCTCGATAGGTTTAAGCTAAACGAAGTAGAACCAAGTCACTATGCTAGTAAGTGGTACCCGGCCACCATTTCAAGTCCTAACAAGTCTCGCAGCCGAGCACATTTACGAAGTTCAACTTGTCAAAATGTTCATGGAATAGCTTACCACGAAACCTTTACCGGCACGGTATACAAGCCCGTCTTTCGGTTGGGTTCCTGAAGTCGTCATAGGTATAGAAGGGTAAAATGGTCTCCGAGCTTTCAGTGTACCCGAGTACAAGACGATATCGTTTGGGATGAGATGGTTCAGAAATTGCCTGGCAACCAACACCTGGACAGACTTGCACTTTACTATGAAGGTGTGAATCCCAGGAAAGTAAAGTTCTTTCGTGGTGATGAGCCGACAGCGGCTGACCAGGGCGACGACAGAAACACGCGTATTATGTAGCGCAATGTGAGTATTTTGCACAATCTCTATTTTTCGCTGTCGCTTACCTTGCTTTAATAGACTGCTGGGGTTTTCTACTACATAAAGCGTCCCGAGATTTGGCAAAAATTCGTTGACACCTCTCATCACATGGAGAAGGTCCAGCATCAGTTTGACGAGGCATATCCGTAGGGAGGAACTGGGATCTACAGCGACGGCGGACTAGGATTTTCTGACCGTATCGCTGGTCAGCCAGACGCAGGTTTACGTTACCTTTACCGCCACTGGATCGATCGAAAGCTGTTACGCATTGAAGATGAAACCCGACATTGGCTTGTCGCCACCACGAATGATTACAACGCCAGGTATTCCGGGACGCCCACACACCACGACTGGACACGAAGTTCACGCGGGCGTTGGGCCATGGCGCTCCTAACAGGCAAATTCCAAGGATATGGACACAAAGTAATTACAAGGATCCATGGGTGAAGCGGCTTGGTACGGCTGGACCAGTCTAGAAGAAATTGCAGCAACGAAGTACCTTCTACTAGCAATATTAGATTCGAGAAAGTGGTACAAACCGATATCAAGTGAATAGCAGACAGGTTCTTTTAGCAATGATGTTATCCTGCTCATAATATGTACTAAGTGTGACATTTGTGGCTACGGTTAGGCGAAGAACTAGTTCTCGATGAAATACCTGCCGGCCTGCCAACACCCTGCTAAACTCATAGTTCTAGAACCATAGGATAACCTTGTCATTTTATTACCATGAGGCCCATCCCAGTTCTTTGGCATCAGTAGTAGCATATAAGACTTCATACCACCAATTGCTAGGCTTATGATTCATAAACCATGACCAAAAGCCCTGATCCTCGCACCGTTCACTATCCTCTTTTGATGTCGCTAGCACCCGCGTTGTCATCAAAGGCTCCTGTACAACTATTCTGTCCCCAGGCTCATAGTCATCCAATGTCAGAGCGGGACCGAATTGAACAACATCGAATGTCTTATCCTCATCTTCCCAGTCCCAAGTCGCACCCTTGTATACAATGACAAGACCATGATAGGTCAGTGCTCCCGGGTACCTGTGGGATGATACCAAGCCAGGAAGCTTGCCATGAGCCTTTCGTGTGGCTACATATTCGGGGTCTCTCTTGGCCCGGTCAACCTCTCGGACTTGTTCGAACACATCGCCACGAGCCTCAAGTTCCTCGCAATAATGCTGAGCACAATCGGCGTTACTTCCCCCAGGGATACAAAACATTTCAAATCGAAAGGCCTCATGGAGACATTCTCTTACATACAGCCAGAAGGCCCCAAGGCCAAGTTCATCTAGAATAAATTCCGGATGAACAAAATAGAAGCATAAGCTTGGAAGAGGCGGTAAGACTTGATGTTTGCGGCCAAGCCAAGTTGCCTCAGCTGGTTGACCTGTATGATCTGTAAAGTCGATGGTGTGCTGTATAGCAGCATCCGCTTTCAGTCTGAGCATTCTGGATACGATTGAGCTGTGAATTTCGTTGATTGAGGTGCATTGGCAGGCTGGTTGGTCGATGAGCACATTTTATACGTCCATGGAGTCACATGACAGCATGAACAATCATGGGTAATAACGCTTTGACTCGTCGCTTCTGTTACGCCATACTATTCCACATTTCTATTCAGCCATGGATCTGACACGTTAAACGGGAAGATAAATTTCGGAACAGCTATTTTCAACTTCCCCACTGACACTAGACGATTAGACACAAACCTGTCTGGGGCTGGTCCTCATGGAAATGGGGCTGAATTATTAGGTATCGCATGCAACTTCAACAAGCAAAGATTTATATGCGCACGGATTCGAAATACTTGTATTATTGGGAAGCATTATTCTGTTTACAGTCACCTCCATTGTTTTTTTATCCTGCTCACACAGCCCTGTTTCCGGACCTGCAATTGTGGACACGATTCTATGGTCCATCCTAGGCAGCAGCAATTTTTCAGGGCTACAACAGGCCAAAGCGTTACTGTTGATTTTGTCATGTGACCAGCGACTTCTATAAAGATCTAACCAACACCCCTTTATTGAAGACCAACAGGACAGCTTATCCAACCCAATTTTGCATCCAACATTCATCAACTCAATTCCAGCTATGGTGCGAAGGATAAAAGACGCTTGCAGACCTGAAATTTTCCACGTTACAGACCATGCAGGCCGACCGGCGAGGATCCTTTGGTTACGCAGCCCAACAGAAGTCCTCCTCCCTCTCGCAAGTATCTGCTTTTACTTCGTTCATCCGAATCTGAATCTCGATAATTTCGATTTCAATAAGTTCAGACGTGATGTAACACACAACGCGAATGAGGAACTTCGGGTCGACATATTCTTTATTCCCGGGGGCACTGATGCCGATTGTGTCGAGCATTACCACAACGAGCTTATTTATCGCGGCGACGTCCTTGAACAAATTCGGGATGTCCAGGAGGCGTACAAGGACTTCTACAACAATCACGGATATGTACATGAGGAAAGAAAGAAGGGACGGCTCCCCGGCCTGTTTGGGTCTCACAGGTGCTCACGTTCGTGGTATACTGGCCTCATCTTTGTATTCAACAGAGAGACTTGGGACCTCGAAGAAGATGACAAAAAATTGGACATGGTTCAGTTTGATCCGGAGCTGATATTGGAGGAGTTTGGACCAGGAGAAAGGATTCCAACACTAGAACCTATCAAAACGACACGAGTCCGAGCTAGGCGTGAATCTATTGATATTGATAGTGATCCAGTGTATAAAGGGTCCGAGGATCAAGCGGTTTGGTGGTGGTTTTATGATCTGAGGGATGGTCGCGTGTGGGAGGGAGCAATGCATGCTAGAACTTCAGCTATGTCACTCGGATGGACGTCGTGGTAATGACGTATTGGACGGTTACTGTACACCAGGGGAAAGTGAGATTTCACAAAGGCATTAGGAAAATACTTATACAGTGCATTTCTTCTATACATCATATGAGCGCAACAAACAATTTCCATTGAAACGTAATATATCCCTTCCATGCTACCATGACTTCCAACCCAGTTTTTCAGCATTCTCAGTAGCATCATCAGCCTCCTTTACCCAAAGTGCAGTAGGCATCTCCTCCATCCAGGCAATCAGCCCTCCGCTGGGTTCGCCTTTTTCTCCCCTGGCTTGTGTCCGTGTCAAGTAGAAGGGATTTTCCATCGGGTTAAATCTGCCTATTTCGTCCAGATGCTGGGGAACAGGATCGAACTGGACAATATACATCTCACGTGTTCGACCCTCGGGTCCGCTGCAATCGAGATTTGCATCAGCATACATGAAGAAGAAGTTGCGGTATAGGAAGTCGTGATCCTCTTCCTCTAAAAGTAAGCCGGGAAGTCGGACATTCCCAGTAGCATCTTCACTGGGAGATGAGTCTTGAATTTCCTGTTGGCCACCTTCTTGTCCCTTGAGTTCCATGGCTCTTTTAACCTTTGTAATCTGATCCCAGATGGTGCCTCGGGACTTTACTTCGGCGACATAGTGCGCATGACACTCCTCTACCGTGGCGCCAGGAAGGAAGAAGAACTCGTAACGAAATTTGCCACCTCCTACACCGTAGCCTTGGTCATCTTCGAGCTTGGTGTAAAATGCATGGCCGTCAAAGTCAGATGGATCAAGTGGATGGACCATGTAGAACACCCAGCAAGGGAGAGGAGGTAAGGCAAGATTGGGGCGCGTACTCTCCCAGGACATAACGGCTTGTTTGCCCGTGTGATCAGTGAACGTGCGATTGCAGGGTTTAATCTCGAGGAAAGGTCCTAGGTTGAACTGAGGTACACCGTTGGGGTATCTTTCCTCTAGCGTTCGGGGGCGCGTCTTTGTTCGGACCATCCTGGCTTTTGTAGAAGTAAACAAGGAAATGGAAGTATATGTATTAGGGAAGTTCATTTCGGGTTCAAAGCTAATGGCTACATTCCTTAGTCCTAGTGTAAGTGGTCGGATGCGGCAGAAATTAGCTCATGTAATTTGCTACTGTTAAGCAGAGTTAAAGTACAAGGCCAGGCCTAGATAGGTAACAAAAGAAATATCCTCCAAGGCTTAGGCTATAGAAAAAAAATTGCCTAAGTGCTAGGCTAAGCTGGCATAAGGTAACTAAATTATATTGTCTATTTTGCTCTTAGTACCTAATTCTCTTAATACCCTAGCGAGAGTGCAAAGCGCAAGGGTTTAATTTGTAAATTACCGCTATGCTACATATGTATTCTGCTGTAAAAAAGGTATTACATTCCCCTATATATCGCTAAAAGCTAAGTTACTGTACAGCTGGTAAAGGTCTACATATACTGCAGATGACATGTCTAGAAATGGCGGCTCGGTGTCATCTTCATGACGCAAGCAAAGATATGCCACCAAGGTTTTCCTGGCTACATTCCCAAATACAACAACAGCCGTTTGTCGAATATCACAAGTTGTTTGTATGTTAGACCCGGCTTTACCCAACTCGACTGGAAGCCCACGAATCTTGACCCGTGAATCTGCCCTACCGACAAATTGTATAGTTCCAGCAGTTATAGCAGAACAGTAACTCGGTCTTGTAAATTTGGTCATCTTTGTCTCGAGGCATGTATTTGGAAGATGAGAAAGCAACACAGCCTCGTGCGTGTGGATAGGGTCTAGATGGCTAGTAAGCTTCGAAATTCACTTGTCAGACGAGCTTACTCGTTGAGGGTGACAATGTTCTTCAGCCCAGATTGTTCGAAAGCAACCATTTCCGAACCTTGAGATCGAATGTCTTGTAGGGAGTCTCCGACTGATTTATCATTGGCAAAACAGGATGCACCCTCACGGGTACGGTAGCTAAAGCGGGTCCTGTCGTAGCGTCTAAACCTGGGACGGGCGTGTTGCGACCAGAGACAGAAGTTCCGAAGCACACACCGTCTGTGTCACAGTATCGAGCTATAAGAATTGTTCAGGCGGCTCGGATAATAGTGGTCATGGTGTCTGGGTGAAAGGAAAGTCCCGAGACGCTGACTCACTGAAAGTACTACTCTTCATCCTCTTGGACTCATGCTGTAGTCGGAGCGGAGGAAAGGTTGTCTACTTGGCATCTAAAAGCTGTTCGATCCCGTATGTTTCACAGCGCTTGCGATCTAGAGATGCGACGTAGTCGATGAACCGGGTGTATGGGTTGAGTTGAGGAGCTGTTGCATGGATAGAATGCAAATGCCATGCACACGGGTCGATAGCTTGTCCAGTTCAGAATAAGAAAAACTATCATCCTCACAATGAATGGCTACCGTATCAGATTGGCGATTACCTTGCTCGCCGATAAGATTTCCAACAAGAGTGTGAACAAGCTTGAGAGCATTCCAATCCAAGCAGCTGGAAGCATTGGGCTGACTGGCTGGCAGCGCTAGTCTCGGTTTCGGCACAGTAGCATCCGAATAAGGGTCCGTGTTTTAGACTGTCATTCCGCGTTTTATCAGTATTGAGTAGATCCGTGCTCAATAAGCCCCCAGTACATCATCTAGTTGAATCTAGCCATATTCTTCCCATTTTGCGAAATGCACATCTAAATGAGATCCTACACTCTTAATGTTTTAAAGGCCATATGCCAAGTGCTACGATATTTTAGTTTAAACTGAGCTGCGTTTTGCAATGTCTTACCTTTCTCTAAGCTACATCTTTAACCTGAAACGCATGATTCATAATCGCGCTATTCGCAACCATCTCCCCAATTGTTCCAATCTGTCATATACCAATGGTCTTGATACACCTGAGGGTCTAGTTTCACTTGGCAGGGAAATAACAGGAGATGTATCCATCAGCTACACGGGGTCTCCTAGTACCACATCTGGTAATAAGATGGCCGGCAATGCGTATTGAATAAAACAACACTTTTGAGCACAAAAACAAGAGAGATGTTTGACAAGATGAGAAATGGTGGGAACACAGTTATCTACAGCGAGCCGAGGCTCGTTTCAGACAAATAACATCTACATAGGAATCCTCATCTCTCGGTTCACGGAGAAGATGAAACTGCCGAGGTAACCGCAATGTTAACTCTATCGTCATTTATGATCAATAAGCTTATTTTGCATATTCGTAAACCTTCCCACATTAGGACTAAGCGCCCAAGCGTCGGACATCGTGAATACTGCTAGCAGTTGCTGATATCTATATAAGGTTGCCTCTGTATAGTGACAAGTCTAGATATACAGACATCATTATCAGCCACGTCTTCAGTTCTATCTATATCGTCTGGTACGATACCTTTCATTCGCTCTTTACAATTTCATTTCTATCCATATCGCCAGGCGCGATACTTTTTGTTCACTCTTTACTTCATTACTCATCCTTTCGGAGCAGGTCTCCTTATACGGAAAAAAGAACAAAGACCTATTTTTTACACGTCTTTACACCAACCAACAACCACTCGATCTCTATTGCCACTATGAAGCATTTCCTACGTGTCCTCACCCTAGCCTCTTTGGCCATGGCCTTTGACCACTCTGCGAGGGAGAGTAAGCGACAACTTGGTGGCAGAGTCCGCAGCACAGCCAATGAGTTTAAGGATGACGGCTGCAACGACATCATCTTCGTCTGGGCTCGTGGCTCGACTGAGATCGGCAACATGGTATGTTTGACACAGTAGTCATTGATGTGGAGTGTGTGCCTCTCTTACAATGAAGCAGGGAACCATTGTCGGTCCTGATGTCGCCAACAACCTCAAGGATGCATTTCCAGGCCAGGTAGCTGTGCAGGGTGTTGACTATGCTGCTCTGCTCTCAACCAACTTCGTCCCCGGAGGTGCTGATCCCATTGGTATCCGCGAAATGAAATCGATTCTCGAGGATGCTATGAGCCAATGCCCTGACTCCGTGATTGTCACTGGTGGTTATTCGTAAGTCACTCTCCTTTGATCGCTTTCACAGCTTTTACTAACCTTCTGTCCACCCAAATAGCCAGGGCGCAGCCGTCAATCATCGTGTCATCGAGGACCTCCCACAAGACCAACAGGATCGTATCGCGGGCGTTATCATGTTCGGCGACACACAAGATCGCGCTGACGGGGGCCGGATCCCCAACTTTGACCCAGCTAAAACTGAGATCATCTGTGCCAGGGCGCCCCGGGACACTGTTTGCGACGGTATTCTCACTGCCGCTGTCCTACCGCCTCATCTCTCCTATGGCCGAAATGCTGAGGAGGGTGCTAATTTCCTGATTGGTCAGATCAGGGGCGTCTTGGGTGCTGGGACAAAGTAAGAGGAGTCGCAGGTAAATGCGAGCTTCTCTCAACGTTGGAATATGAGCTTGCAGTTTCTTTTCGGCACTGAAACTATACTAGTCATGCAGATAGCGCACACTGAATTAACCAATATCCGGCATCTACTTGGGGTCGGCTCGTGACACATTTGGTGATATACTTTTGATCAAACGCAACAATATCCGGCATGATAGGGGCCTTTAAAGATCCCACCCACAGTGTCCACATATTGATATGACTCAACAGAACAAGCTAATGGGTCCATTGTGAGACTGAGGAGTTGACATAGTGGAAGAGTTTTCCAGGCTTTGAAAAGTCGTCGCTGGTTTGTATTAAAATTTACGTGTTGAACCATTCTGTGATTAACCCTTGCTTTCGCTTCACCTGTGGATTCATCTTTACTGGAGTTTCCTCCTTTATTTCAGGCGCTTCCTCTGACGTGGCCGATTCATCAGTCGAGCTTGACAAGTCCCAAGCTTCTTCTGGCAGGTCTCCAGAAGCCTTGTCGCTCTCGGGAGGTGTAATCGGCTGCAATGGAAGTTTGACCCCATGTACCGCTGTACAGTGCTGTGACTTCAATCAGTAAAGTCCTTACTCAAAAGCCGAGTTGGGATTGACTTACAGTTCTTAGATCCCACCATGTCGGTGCAAGATGCGCGCAAATTCCACACTTGCGATGGACTTTATTGTCGTGTGCCGACAAGTCTTCATTGTTGTCGTAGGTAACTGAGCACATGGCACAAGTGTGGTATTCTTTCCAGCAGTGGTTGTAGAACTCGCGCTCGTTCGTTAGAGTCAGAACGGGGTTACAATTGGTGCATTGTCTCTGTTTTGAATCGTATCCAGGAAAATATCGGCTCACAGGAAATCCCTCTTAAAGATTCTGGAAATGGTCCGACACGTTGCTTTTGTGGTGATCTTTTTTGCACATGTAGCAGTATCTTTGCTTATGATTTTCCCACATGTGCTCATTCCGAGCTCTCTGGTCTTTGAAAACGATGTTGCACTTGGAGCATTCGATATGTGCGAGGATAGCTCGTTTCAACCTGTCGTAGAACTTTTTCTTTGCCCCTGTATACTTCTGCCATCCTCCTTTGAAGCATTCTCGGGCCTCGTGATGCTGCACAAGGAGGCTAAGGAGCGGAAATTCCGTTTGGCAATGATAACAATGGGAAGAAAAGTATTCTTTCAGTGGGTTATCTGAGGCCCAACCTTCGGGATCCTTGTATCCATCTTTGATGGATTGTTTGATGAACTCGTGAGTTGCGCCTGACTTGCAGTTTCCACTTTCCAAATGCTTCAGCATACGTGAATAACGGTCGAACGTCTTGCTGCATCCGAGGCATTCAATGGGCTCTGCTGAGTGCGTTCTCTTGTGCTGTTCATCAGACCTTGGTTAGCAAGCCACACAACATCTTCTCGACACCGGGACAAGACTCACCTCTTGAAGGGATTTAATATCTGAGAAAGTCATATCGCATGCTATGCAAAGTTCCGGCCAATGATGAGCTTCGTTGTGCATTTTCAGCAGGTCCTTCTCAGATTGAAAGTCATTACTGAGAAACGATTTATTACACGGAATACATGTAACGTGCGTATCTTTCACATGCACAGCCAAAGCTTCCCACGAGTCATAATGTAGAGGATGATCGGCACCACGTAGTATTCTTGTGTCTTTATCCACACAAACTTCGCATGAGAAGTGATTCGGTGAGTCGTACATGTGGACCGAAAAGGTTTCGTAGGCGAATTCCTCCTGGCAAGGGTCACACCAATAGCGCTGTTTAGAACTGTTGCACCAGCCCTTGTGACGTTCCGAATTATAACGGTCGAACGTGTAGCTGCAGAAGGGGCATTTTATATCCTTATCTTCGTTAATCTTCTGGGGCAGTTGCTTCGTCCGTTTTCGCTTGCTTTGCGCTGAAGGTGCCACAGCTGAAGTAGTGGAGGGTCCTGGTTGTGTCTCCGCAAGGGTATCTGTCGTTCTCGTCGCCTGTGTTGTTCTGGCTTCTACCTTGACAGGGACCGGTTCATTGCTAAGAGGAGCGGTCGTAGTGACTTGCTCTTGAACAGCCGTGGGAATGGCCTCTGTTTCCGCTTCCATAACCGGAATAGTACCTCCGGTCTTAAGGATAACTTCGTTTATAATAGCCGTAGCCTGTGACGTGGAGATTTCTCCTTTCGACACATCAACCAGTAGCCCTGTTGCTGCATTGACGGCTTGAAGTGGAGTCCCATGGGAGTTGCAATGCTAGTATTCTTTGTTAGCAATTTGCGAAGTTCATCAGAAAGGCTTACTTACCAGGCTAAATTCTTCCAAACTAGCATGGCGTCGCAAACATTGTCGGCACGTATGATGATCTGTAACGTCATGATCCAAGAGAGACCGTGCATTCTTGAAAGTTATCCCACAAGGGCCACATGCTGCGTGTGCGTCGCACTTATGATCATCATATTCTTTCTCTGTACCAAACGTGGTAGCCGGGCGGCATTCTACGCAATGGAACTGGCCCTTGTTGGCAGCAGCAAGATGGACACTGTGATACTGCCTATCATTTGCCGGCTTGAACTTCTTACGGCAGCCGAAGCAGTATGCAGGGTTGTGCTTGTCTTTCAGATGCTGTTTGAAAGCTGCGGCGTTTGCAAAGTCTCTATTACAGACAACACATTCAGGGGGGCTCCCCTTTTCCTCCACAATACGTTGCTGAATGGCCTTGAGCAAAGGCTTGTAGTCATCTAGCCAGCCTCGTGCTGTACAGATTCTATTCCCCAAGTGAGCAATGACTTGACTCATGGTGTTAGAAACAGTTCCACAAGCTGGGCAGGTAGGGTCCAAATTTGAGCTGGGAGGTTCTTCAGATTCGGAAATACGCTGGTTCATAAAGTCGTCCGATGCCTTGGCGAGCAATTCAGCGTTCGTGCCTGAGGTTCAATGGCCAATTTCCAGGTGTTCTATCATCGTAGAGTGGACCAGGAACCGCTTCCTACGGCTCAAACACTTAATGGGATGGTCGGGATGCGTTTTCTTTTGCTGCAACAAGGTATTAGCGAACGACCCTCAGAGATCCCAGAGAGAATGGAAACTTACGGCATCGAAGATATCACGATGAGGGAATCCCTTATCGCAGGCTTTGCAGAGAAATTTGTAGTGCCAGTTTGAGCGATGCAGTGCACGATCGGTCTTGTTATGGAATATTAACTTGGACGGCACGCACCAAGCATGCCATTTTCCTTTCGCCTTGGAGGAAGCTTCCCCATTGGAATCGATGTCCGCAGAAGTGCTCGCTGTGGCGACGTTGGACACATTGGCTTCCAAGTCTTGTTCGAGTTTGATACGTTTCGCCGGAGGCTCCATCTGATTAGAGAGGAAATGCAATCTGTGCTCAGCATTGTACAAAACGTTATATGTTTCGAATACCGCGTATGACCAAACGTTGTCGGTGGCTAATAAGTCATGATTTTCCTCTTAAAAGGTAAAATCGCCAACGCCTAGAGGCCAGCCCGTGACGGGACCGCGAAGTGGATCCAGACTCTGTCTAGGTTAGCTGATTTCGTTAAAGTCCAGCACTTCATTCAGCGCAGATGCAAATGCTCCCATCGTAAATTCAACAGCATCCAAAATTATCAACAACTGTGCTGACGAGTAGTGTTGATGCACTCACCGTATGATTTGGATACGTCTGGAATTCCACATCTCAACTGCCTTGTGATCACCCAAGGCTGTACATTCGCAATCCTCGCGGAAAATTGCGTTCTAAGGTTTCACATGATCACGTGAGTGTCAGCTTGTCCTAGCGTATTCAGGCTGCCACAGGAGGTCAATCCCTGCAAGTCCTACACAACGGGTAACCATAGTCCTTCAGTAACACACAATGCCGCAATCAGAGCAGACTCAATTACTTTCACCCGCCTCCGATACTGCCTTAAGCTCTACCTCAGCCTCACACAGTCATTCGCACCGCACATCCCATCAAAGACGCGTAATCATTTTGTTATTGTCCTACGTGGTCTTTTTAGATCTTGGATACGAGTTCATCGTTCCGGCGCAGACCCGTGTCTTTGAACAAATTTACTGTCGCTTGTATTATGAAAAGCATAATCCTAGCTTAATTGGCGGCCATGGGAACGGTCAGATCGATGAGAAGCTATGCAAGAATGAAGTGATACAAGGCGAAGTAGCTATGCTCAAAGGCTGGCAGCTTGCTTTGGACGGCATAGGCAGTAAGCTCATCTACCGGCTCCATGACGTCTCACTGCGCATTGCTAACAACTATGATAGTGCTTGCGTTTTCAGTGCCTTGGGCGTATGTGGCAGATGTCCGTGGTCGAAAGCCAGTTATGTTGCTGCTTACTTGTGCTTTGTTTGCCAAGTACGGGTTTGTCCAACTCATTTGCCTTTTCGATGGAGCTGTAGCTCTGGAGTGGTCATGGCTGTCAGCGTTGCACACTGTCCTTGGTGGCAGTGTCACTGTCGCAACAGCTCTTATCTACACGGTAGTTTCCGACGTAGTTCCAGAGGACAAAAGGCATGTTACCTGTATTATCCTAATGCCACCGCACTAACATTTACTACCAGGATTGCCGTTTTCTTCCGAGTTCAAGCAGCTGCCATCATTACTCAATTTCTCGGTCCCCTTTTGAGCGCCGGATTGATGATCCGGAGCCCTTGGTACCCGATGGTCCTCGGCTTGGTAGTCGAGCTCATTAGTATTCTGATACTTTGCTTTCTGCCCGAGACTCTCGAGCTTCGTGACCCAGTTTCCACAGCTCCACCCTCTCCATCAGGCGCCGACAGGATACTTGAACAAAGTCCTCCCCGACATGTCAAGTTGCTTAGAGCTATTTCAAGCTCAATTGCCATCCTGACATCTGATAAGCGTGTCTTGGTAGCTGCCTCGTCCTTCGTCGTCCATATGCTTTTTCTCCACCGAGATATTCTGCTGCAGTACATCTCGACTCGGTACAACACAACGATTTCGAGAGCCACTGTAATCATTTCGGTTCGTTCGGGTCTTATTGTCCTCATCGCCCTTTTCATACTGCCTCGAGTCAATACCTTCTACCGAAAACGACTAGGATCTTCCCGAGCAGACCTCATACTATGCCGTATCAGTGCAGTCTTCCTCGCTTGCAGCTTTCTAGGAATAGCTATGTCTCCTACGTTAGGGGCAGTAGTCTTATTCCTAACGCTGAACTCTTTGGGCTGGGGCCTGTTCTCATTCCTTCGAAGTCTCATGACAGGCCTCGTCCATAAAGACGAAGTTGCACGACTAAACAGCATTATTGGTGTCTTTGATACAGCAGGGCAAATGCTTGGAAGTCCCATCTTAGCAAATCTGTTTTGGCAAGGTGTAAAATTACAAGGCTTTTGGTTCGGTTTGCCCTTTTTCTTTTATACACTAGTCCTTGGTATCATCATTTTATCACTTCTACAAATTCATGTTTAAGACCCGTCATTCAATGGTCAGATTTAGAGGGTATATCAGGGTTTTCGGGATCATGGCTTCCCCGGACAAGTCCGTGCCTCGCGAATTATTGTCTAGTATCAGTGGGGGAGCCCAGAATAGCCTGTCGTTGGTTGCGAACTGCAGGGTTGTATTTGTGTTGGTTCAACATCCTTTAGCCCTGTTGAGAAGGCGAGAATCCTAGGTGGATCCAGTTTTGACAAATAATTACGGATGATCGGGCTTGGTACTGGTCTCTCACTCAGGCAGCATCTTGTACACTTCGAAGTCTTGTCAGACTTCAAGATGTCACTCGTCTAGTCATCCGAAAGCCCAGTCGTTTGAGCGCCGGGGACACACAGATAATATTTTAGAGAAACACGGACATGTACCGAGTCATTATCAATTCACCAATTGGTCTTGCAGGTTTAATTTTACAGAGCAGCGCTTACGATAACAGCGACAAGTCCCCCTCCAACCATGAGCCAAACATCGACTCCTCTAGCTAGAATCTGAAACCCGTTTGATTCCTCGCGGCGGTCCTCAGTTGTACTTTCTGGAGCCTTTTCGGTATTTCCTTCCGTGATACCCGACAGTTGTTGGGTCTCCTTCGGCGCTGTTGGTGTAGCTCTCATTCCAGTTGTTGCTTCTGTAGTGAGTGTTGATGTTGCTTTGGTCTTATCGCCCATAGTGGCCTGAGCCTGGCCTCGGGCATAGTATTCACCCCAATGAATCGTATTGTTCAGTCGAACCGAACCATACACCACCCCGATCATAGCGTTGAACCACTTCTTCTTACAAATATGGGCATATTTCACAGCGTATGAACTGTATTCTGACCACCACAACGAAGCTGAGCTTCCATAGGATGACCAAGCAGGTAGCATAGTCGTGGGCGCCTGGTCGCTGAACGCACACCAGTCTGACAGCCCTGGATACGGACATGTCGGCAAGCCCATGACGTCCACGTCGGTCAAGGGACAGTCTTTGATTAGCTCATCGCCGTAGGACAAAAGAGCTGTTGACAGACTACCGTTTGGGGTTAGGGCTGAGAAGATGGGGTAAAAGTCTTCGAACATGCAATCGACGTCGTTGTCTGAGGTAGTTGGCTTTGCCGTCGGGAAAAGGGTGTCGTACATGGCAGCATTGACAACTGAGGACTGCAGGAGAACGATAGCAACAGCAAGCTTCATTTTGTGATAGTCGCTGGACTGGCTTCTGGCGCAGAATTTGAGAAGAAGTTGAGAGGTCAATCTCTGGTGATCATCCGACAGTTATTTGCGTGGTATGACTCGCTTTTATTCGTGACTCCGACACCTGGTCTGATCCACACTGCCAACAAGAGAAATCCGTCTCCACCCGGGTATGCAGTGACCCCTGCAAAGCGTAATTTACAAAAGAACCAGACGAAACGGGGTTTCCGCATCTTTCTAAGTGCTCTTGGCGCGTGTTGGTTACAAATATGTTGGTCCATCGGCTTGACCCTTACGCATAACAATTATTCCTTTTAGGCAGCAAACCCGTTCAGAAACATTTAGCCACAAGGCTCTTGAGACCCCATTCATTATCGTCAGCACGACAACTTGTTCCTTAGATACAGCCCTATAGGCCCCTCAACTTGCCCGTTCTTGTTGCTACCGCCTTAACTGATTCGAATAGAATGTAAACCATCCTCGTACCTCACACATGGCAAATTCTATTTCCTTGTATCTCCCTCAAGAACCGCTTCCACGGGTAGTCTATCCCAAACATGAACACTCCCAATCCGCTGGAAAGTCCCCAATTCTGCGTCAAAACATTTTAACAGCAGCAAATAGATGTCGGGCGATCTAGCGCACATGAAGAAGAGCAACCCGTTGTCCCTGTCTTCAGATGAGACTTCTTCTGGGTCATCAAAGTTTTTAACTTCCTCTCTGTTACTTGTAAATCCAAATGTCTTGCCCTTCATATCTTGAAACACAATAACCCAGATATCGGTACCATCTGTCAAGTGACGGTTTCGTTTCAAGATCGCGCGTTTAAGGATACCGCGGAGTTGTATCCAACCGCCACGAATAACACCGGTTTTATCGCTTGTACAATAGTCGAGATGATAATCCTCGACTGTGATCTTGGCATTCTTTTTGCGCAGTTCGCCGGCTTGAACCGGGCCGTCAATGGAAGCCCAAGACCAGCTCGGAGCCCGGTATTCTCGAGCCCGAGTGCATGGTCTGAGCCGATGTGTATTCTGGTCCAGACCAACAGCGCGCGGCCGGTCTGGACGAGTATTCACCGTAACCCACGGTAGTTCACCCTCCAGATACTCGCGCCACATACCGGCGACGCACTCGTCTTGGATGATACCGGCTAGTCTTTTGGCAACACCGGAGCATGCAATCAGTTTATCGCTAGGAACGGTCAGGCCAGAATCTGTGTACTGCCTCACGATTCAATGATACAAGGCGTGGGTGGTATAGGTCCCATCGGCTTTAGGATTTATGTAGGCAAGCACACGATCGATGTACGGAGAAGAATCTAAATGCTTGAATGTAGTCTGTGGGGATGTCGAAAGGTTACCCGGCAGTCCATTGGGGTAGACATAGGCTGCATCCTTTTCGCAACACTGCCAGATAAGTTGTTGACGACCGAAATGAAGTATTCGAGGAGATCAGTTTTATGAGACGCGAAATCCGCCGTCTCCACGACCAACAGAATCGTTAGGGATCGAGGATGATCGTACTGACAATCGTGGGGTTGGTCTTTTTGATCGATCTTCTCATCCATCTGCTGTAAGACGTTTCTGTTGATGGTACCATTGCCTATTTTGTCAGACGCGAGTAGGACTGGGGTTTTTATATTGTTCTTTCGGAGGAGACTGGAGTGAACGAGATTGCGTCCATGGGTGTGAACGATCGACCTCGGGACATGATCAATCGTTTTTGGGTTGGATGAAACTGAGAGTAGTCGCCTTCACATCCTGGCATGGCACCTCACGACTCACGTCGTCTCCGGACCAGCTCTGACATATTGAGGCAGATCTAATACAGCAGTAGACGAGAAGCGTACTTCATGGACCTCGTTGACTGATCATCGACTTGCCTTGTGATTTGAGACAACTCAATGTGACTAATGTCAGATATGACTCAAAGATGTAAGCCAGAATAATGGACGGAAGCGCAAAAGGTGACCAAGATGAGCTAAGACTTTGTGAATGTCGTAGGCAGTAGGGGAAATGATGCTGTTGTTTGATGTCTGTCATCCCACACCTCACGCGGCAGCGGACGAGCATTCATATCCCATCAAACCCACTGCAAGCAATAATAGCCAAGGAAGAGAGAAGGTTCGGACGCCAATGGTGTCGGTGGGTACTAGCGCCTGCACCAGTTCGTGCATATTAATTAACATCGGTTCGCTTTTGTCACTCTAGGCGATAGAGGACATGAGTGCGTTCCTCTTGTGGCTCACTTTGGGTTGCCTTGTTCTCCTCAAACCAGATTTCAATATTCACCTTTTGCCGCAGTTTTGTGGATCCGTAGCTTCTCCTCTTTGTTTGGGAGTCTTGCTGCCGCGTTGAGCTTTGTTCTTGACCAAGACACGAGACAAGACGATACAGGACGTATATGGTGAATTGTAGATGGCGCATTAGCGCTATTGATTTATCTCAAGTCTAAGGTGTATACGATTACACAGAGAAATACTTTTATACAGATGATTCAGCGTGCACAGAAGCCTTGGACGCCCCATTGCGATCACCATACCAGGAACCATTCTCAATACCGTTGTCGTGGGTGACATTGTACGACTTTGAGACAACAATATCAGCCAGTTTTATGTTCTTTGGGATGATAGAATCCTGGCTTCCCCTATCACTTGGCTTGCCTCCTTCATTGATACTTGGTGTAAGCTCGTAAGGGCCCAAGTCTGTAGTTCCGTCGGGACGAGTACCCCGAGATCGGCCTGTTGCTCGATACGAGGAACTGATCTCTGTCAAAGACTGGCCTGTCCAGAAAGCCTTTGTGAATAGTGGTCGGAGGATTGGGATGTTGACTGTGAGAATTCCGACGATTGTCTCGCGTACGCCCCATGAGTTGATCGTAAGAGCAGAAGGGTTGGCGGAAAGGGTGAGGACAACGCGAGTGATAGCGGCTGCAATGACGAAGGCGCCAGAGGACAGAAGAAGTCCGATGACAAATTTCCTACAACGTGTTAAAAGATTGTAGATAAATAACAATTCTGTGTTAATACTCACTTGCGCAAGGGAACTTGGAGTTTCCAAAGAAGAGGCAGAGGAATACAAAGGATGAGAGCGTCAGTCCTACAATGGTTAGAGTTTGGAAATGTAGCACATTGTGGTCATTACTAACATGACGTTAAGTACGGTAGTGACCAGGAAGTTCTGCATCTTCAAGGTACATTTTGCTGTTCTGTGTGTTAGTAACCTTTCAAATGGGAGAGTTGTTGTACAAACATGGCGGCTGTGGCAGAACCCTATATCAGATTAGCAAAGAACATAATATCCAGAGATCCAGACCTACTGCCAGTTATGGTGGTATGGAAAACATCCAAAAGTAATCTAACATCCTATTAGCAAAGCTCGCTACGTCGTGGCTGAAGACCATACTGTGAGAAAGACAACGGCATATGAGACAGCGGAAATGATAGAGACTGATTTGACGAATACGTTGTGCCATGTACCAATTGTCATGCGAGAAAAGAAGCACAACATTGTACCCTTAAGGCACCAAATCAATGCCGTGTAAGCATACCAGGCTGCAAGTTGCAGTTTGGAACCCTTGATATATTGGTCGAGCTCGTCCGCGGTCAAGGCTTCGTAAGTATCAGCATTGTATCCTATAGTCTTTATCGCTTTCGGTTCGACGTACTGTGTGACTGCGCTGCGACTCCGCCTTCGATATTCGTGCCTAAATAATCTAGAAAGACTCAGTGTGTGGCTCATCAAATTCGTCGATATACATACAGATCAAATGCACGGTAAAGGCATCTACTGTGTAGAAAAGCAGTACAAGAGCGGAGAAGAAGTCATCGCCCTGTAATCCGCGGAACCCGACCGTCTTGAAACGCACTGCAAATCGGGCGAAAATGAGGGAGGTACCAATGCCATAGAGGGTCCATGCCTCGATAAGGAATGACGGCCGGTCTTCGGAAACCGGCATGATGGGCCAAAGGTGATGCGAAAAGGAAAAGAAAAAGAAAAAGAAGAAAAGAAAGTTGTTCTGTGGGTAACAAGACAGAATGCGAAAAGAGGCAACCCTCTCTTTATCCCGCGCAAAACTTGCTGAACTTTTGTTCAGGAGGATGCACTAATAATGTAAGTCTGTTCCATCGCCGCCTACTACTGCTCGATGGAAACACTTACTCTCTTCAGTGGTGTGTGGACTAGTCCTTGAGTAGACAAGGCCGATATTGTATCCCGCCCATGTTCTCGGAACTTCCCAAAGCTTATCCGATTAGATCATAGTGTAACGCGGGTTCGGTTTAGTGACTGGCTAACAGCCATTCACGTTGGGCTAAACTCATTAGCTCCCATGTCGTAAGCCGATTTTCATCGGTACTCATCTCCCCCTGACTCGACAAGCGCATGCAGTCCCATCGATCATGGAGCGGAAATCTTCATCGATCTTTGTAAAAGCGATCTAGATTGGTACAAATGACCTATCATTTTTTTTCTGTAGATGAAAAAACGGTTGCCGCGATCCCACAACTCGATTGCAATTCTTTCAATACAGCTTCAGTCCCGACAATTGAAGATAGTTCATTCAGCACAATTACAACGTTTCCTTTCCCACACCCTACTCACTGTCACTAAAAGTCTACATCGGAGTGGCTTCCCACTCCAATTGTTTGCCTGTCCCTGATCCTTTCCCAATTCGCCTTCATGTGTGGCTGAACTCTAATAGATTGCGCCCACTAAACGTTTCATTGCAGGCCACTGGTGTCTCTGAATCGTACAGGCCTAAAGTCTTTCTACCGTTAGACCGATCATCAAACAGCTCTAAGAGCAATAATTGTTAAATGACGTAGAAAGTTTTCAACATAACAGTTGTATAGATAAAAACAAATGAAGATTTATTCAATTAGCTACACATTAACTCCCTTAGAAAGCTGCTGGGCCTGATAGATCCTCCAATGCATCTCAGCACCCCCTTCGCCACCTTTTCAAAGCTTGTTTGCATCATCTTAGTTTTTACTGGCTACTCCAGCAAATCGAATCAGTGCTTTCGCCACTGCACATCCGGTCTCGAACGGCTAACTTAGTTTGCGTACCCAGATGTAGTCAGTCATAGCTAAGGCCTGTGCTGTGACGATCTTCTCATCGTGAAGCTCGGGCAGGGCCTTTCCGAGAGAAGTGAAGTGGAGACGGTGCTATACCCGTCAAGGTGAGGGTTACCGGGCTTCATCTTATCTGTATTGCCACGTGGGGGACTCTTCTCAGCGAACTCCTTCTGGATCGTGTCGAAGCTCTGAGGGCCACAAGCCATCCAGGCCACCCTATTATCGCTGTGCCTGCATTTTCGCCCGGTGTCACTATCTTGATGGTTCGAAACATTCGGTCATCAAGCGCACACTTTGACGAGCCCTCGCCGCGGCAACATTGTCTCATGAAATGCTCCCCACAGCCAAAGCGTCTCCTAGCCCAATTCCCCTCACAATTCCTATATCATGACAGCCCATTGCTTGAGACCTTTCTATTCTTCCCCTCAACATTAAACATCTCTCTGGTACCCAGGTGTGCCGGAAATAATTCTCAACTCCAGGCTCTCCTAGGAGCTACGCTCAATCGAAGATCACATTCTCTTCCCTCAATGCACCACTGCACGACTCAAGCACTTCCCCACCGCTACGCTCTCTCCACAATTCATTCAGGGGGTGATCATACAACGGATGTCAGGAAGAAGCGTCGGCAGTGACTCCAAGAAGAATGGGACCCGAGGCTACCCTTAAGTCCAAGCACAACAGCCAATCCACGACCCAGTCACCGAACCAAGTGAAACAGTGCAGTTCACGTCCCTGCCACTGCGAAAATTGATGAGCGACCGCAAATTGTTAAGCCTCACCATTTTTGCCCGAGAATGGACACCATATAGTTGAGAAATCCTCGATATCTAGTTGCTTAGTGGGGATAACTAATTTCATAAATCCTACAAATGACAGACTTCAACGTGATACATGCGGTCGCGAGGATTAGCATTTCGAAATTTCCAAAGACAATCTTGAATTACATTCCGGATAGGAGCTCTTAACAGTTTGGCCTTTGCGAACATCTATCGGTGTGTTATTCTCAAAGCCTTGATAGATGTCTTGGCTGCAGCTCGCAGTTTTGCATGAGCTGAGATGAACAAGGTAACCGATTCCATGTTACATCAAAGCTGAACAGATCAGCTGTTCCCCTTCGACAACCTTGCAGTCTTCATGTCGGCTTCTGACATTGGGAGAGCGAAAACAAAGGAACAAATCTTTATTTACTCCAACTAACTGCTTGCAGTTTGATGCAGCTATGAAGATTTAGAAGTTGATATGTACCTAAGACTCCCAAGGTAACTTCAAGTAACAGTGGATCCAGCCCATGCTAACCCGTCCATCGTGTTCCACTCTGAACCGACTTTCTAGCAGAGGCAAATCTGACAAAAACAGCCAGAAGGCTTTCCAACGTTACAGCAAGACATGCATCCCTTCAGCTTGCCTTTGTCCTCTGGATTACAGAAGCACGAGGGGCTGCAAATCTGTTGGCGTTTGCCGAGTTTCCCTTCAGATCGAGGGTTTATCTGGCCTTAAATTTATACATTGTTAGAGGAGGTTATATCAGATGTATGTATCAGTTATGGGTATACCTTGTGGTGCTGCAATGACAACGGCAATAAGTGCAGTAAGAGCACCGGCAAGTGAAATAATCCTCATTGTTTATCGGATCAAAAACGTTGTAATTCTGTGTCCTCGTTCCTAGAGTGAGAATAAATCTAGAATTGAAAAGTCAAATGTCTTGCGCAGAATGAGAGTTAGCAAGACGTGAACTGACTGGGTAGATTTATACTTCTTAATAATACTGACCTCCTCATTTGTAACCTATAATCCAGTTGGTTATGTCGTGGAAATTTCCTAAACTGGTCTCAACTTGTGATGTATTGTGTTTTGTTTTATATGTCCTAATCCAGCTGGAAGAAGTGGACTTTTATCGTTCGTCGTTTGTACCTCGGTGTTTTTGCCCCATATCCTGGCGTACAGCAATTAATGGCTCCAATTCCGATACAGCAATGTAGAGCGCCGATGAGCAAGAGACCAATGTAGCTGTGCAATGTCAGATCACATGTCTAAGTCCCAATCATTGGATAAGCTCGACCGCGGACCCTACTTAATAAGCAATACTTTTAATCACACGACTGCCTCTCGCATCACAATACTTGAAACAAATACACAGCAGATCGTATATGCAATACAAGTAAGCCTGAAGCGGCTCAAAGATCTTATGGGGCAAGTCGTAACCAAGGACAGATTGCCGTAACAGGCGGTATGCTTCGAGAGCGGGCAATGAGTCAGCAGACCGTGCAAAGGTGAGCTAAATGAGCCACGGCTTACCATGCATTCAGGTCCCACTGAGTCCATCACTATGTGCCATTTAGCGACTGGATGCTTTGAGAGGCTTCACCGGGTAGTCTGTTACATCTGATACTAACCTCCGCATCCTTGACTTTGTCAAGCTTTGATGTGTGTTCTGGTCCCCATGCCTTTTCTTTGGCTGTCTTGGTAGTTTGACTACTACACCCCACAGATGAAAGTCCCATGTTGAAAGGCCGTTTTGATCTCGATTGTGGTCAACTTCTTGGAAAATTGGCTGGAAGAGAATATTTCAATCAAACGTGTGAATTTTGCGATACCGATTTGGAAAAACGCTCGTCGGACAAAAGGTCCTAACAGAGGTTCTTTATATTCAATAGCTAAGTACTAAGTCTGCCTGCGCTGCAGTGCTTTTTAATATATTTACAAATAACAATCAATCCACCAAGAAGAAAAAGGTAACACTACATATTCACAAGTTGATACGGTAATTAAGCAACACCGAAACCCGCCTTGGTCATCGCATTCTTAGCGCTCTGAGCTGAAGCAGCAGAAGCAATAGTCTTGCCCTTGAAGTTACCGAGGAAGCCAGTGTCATCGCCGGGGAAAGTACCGGAGCTTCCAAAGGAGTTCATCTGACAAGCGCGACCGAGGGCAGCTTTGCAGACACCAGCTGAGCCAGCGGTAGGGACAGTGAAGAGACGGCCCTTGGTGCCAGTCTTGAGAGGGTTCTTGACGTTCTGGAAGATGTTTCCTTCGGCGAGAACTTGACCGTTCTCCTCAATCTCGAAAGCATGGTCAAAGATGTCGTAGAAGTAGTTGTTGACCACGTGGAGAAGGGTGTTGCCGGAAACCTTAGGAGCACGACCGGAGATGTGGTACATGTAGTTACCCTTGAAGGTAACCATCTGTTGCTTGTTAGTGAATGATCCAACATTATGGTTTATATGAAGGTGTGAACTTACATCGCTCTTTCCAAGGAACAAGATAGCCCAGTAGTGATAGGTATTGCAGCTGGCAGACCAGTTGCTGAGGCCATCAATCTTGTTGTTAGTAATAGAAACGCGACCACTGGCACCAGTGCCAAGGACAATATGCTGACGACCAATGAGGGATGTGGTACAGTGATCAATCCAGACGTTGTCCGTTCCATCAAGAGTAATAGCATCGCCACCCCAGACCAGACTTGGGTTGAGGTCGGTGATGTGGATGTTTTGGATAATCACATTCTTGACGCCATTGGCGAGACGAAGACCCTTGCCTTTGATAACACCCTTGGAGCCGACACCGATGATACTCTTGTTTGATCCAACCATGAGAGGGTTCAGACCAGCCTTGTCATACTTGACGGTAACTTTCTGAGCACCTGATTCATAATTGGTGCACCAGTCGTTCTTGTTGATAGATAGCTGGCAGTTGGCGCCAGTACCCCAGGGGGCGCAACCTGTTTCAGTCGCGGACCCTTCGGAGCCCTTGAAGTCGAAGGTTCGCTCCAAGTAGATGATACGAGCGGTGTTATCCTTGAGATAATTGGCAAGCTCCTGATTGTTCTTGGGACGAACGACCTGACCACCCTTGCCACCCGTGGTGCTGGAGGCGAAGCCCTCAGCTACGGTTGGCAAAGCAGCGAGGGTTGATGGGATGATTGCCGCGATGGCTACAAAAGCGTTGAGCAGACGCATGGCGGTGAAGCGCGATGGAAATACTGGGAGAACGAATGTGGTGAAAGAAAAGAATACCAGATCCCTTGTGAAGAAGTTAGAAAACGAATGGAGGAGTTAAAAGAGAATGAATGAGTGATGCAACTATAACATGGACCGAGATACGTCCTAGTTATATAAGGCAAGGAAGTACCTGCCGTGAACTTTTCATTAAACTAACCTGAGTGTCTACCTTGGAGCATCGACAAACAATCTAAAATACAACTATCGACCGTTCGAGAATTTGGTACTACTCTCATTTCGCTTTCACCTCTGATTCCTCCACGAATCAAGCTCAATGCGATAATAGAGACAATGGAGTAGTTCGAGGGGCACGGGTGCTCATCTGAAACAGCCCATATTGCTAGGTGGGTGCCGAAAGCCGAGCTCCAGGTTGTCAAGGTGATCACAGGGTTTCAGTGAGGCTTTGGCTCGTACTGAGGTCGAGTGAGTGGAAGTCAGGTGCTTATAGTAGCGATACAATGTGTATCTATATTATTTTTATAGAACACATCACTTGGAACTTGTCACAAGTTTTTGTGAACAGCCATTACCCAAATGGAACATTCTCCCAACGGACTTGAAGAATAACCGACAGAGTGGTGCTGTCCCGTCAGGCAACGTAACAACGGGAGATGACAAGGCTTGGCGCTTAAGTCCGGTGCGCACGAAAGAAAGCCCCAAGTGCGGACATTTGATACTCCGCGGATTTCCTACGCTGGTAAGAAACCTAGCGTTGCACTGCCCAAGCTAGTGTGCGTGAAGTGGCAGGGTTCAGGGTCTAGACAGCCTCGCTCAATTAAGACAATACGCGTACAGAGTAAAAGGGTTACTGAAGCAATGAGCCACAAACCCTTCAGCGCCACCTCAGCACCTTCCCCCCATGACTCTCGAGATGCGGACAGGTGGTGAGAACTTCTTTTCTTTCTAGTTTCTTTCTGGTCTTGTTCTTTTCTTCTACTGACATTGGTCTCTAAACCTCTTAAGTAAAATATACCAGGCTAAGCAGTATAATTGGTTGCAGTTGCCTTGCACCGGCAGCTAACTGCGAGCTGATGATAATTCTGTGATATTCCTTGCTCTATATAAAGGTGGAGACCAGCTGCGAGAAGAGCAGCTAAATCTTTTCTCTCCTCTTCTCAGTCCCTTCCTTTCAATCTCTTCCTTCTTTCATCTTCACACCTCACCAGGGATGATGCCCAGGCCACCATGAGTCAGGCACCTACAATCATGAGCGACACGTCGACCCGAAGGCAACCCCGCCGTTCACTCGCTCTTGGTTGAATTACTTCACTTTGACATTCAGAGTGGTGGGCTACCCAACGAGTCCTCCCAGAGATGGATTTGGAGGGGAGATATAAGGATCTCAGTGTCCAGCGACGTTTCATCCAGAACGATCTCCTCTGGAACCTGCTTTACCGAAACGCCTTCATCCAACTGCCCTATCTGACGAGGAGCATGCAGAATGGGTTTGGTGGAAGGAGCGTCTGATGACCGCTCCAACCACCCAGAAGCTTGCCAACCATGTGTGTGGCAAGGCTGGCACCGATCGTGGTCGCCGTATGTCTTGGGCCAACACCGTGGGCGTGATGGACAAAAATGAACGGTACGAACATCTCCCCTCCCGTCTTACGCCAAGAGCGCTCAAGTAACCTTTCAACGAGCAGATACCGGCAGATCTGATACTCCGATCCCTCGATCACCGACACCGATACTGACACCGCCCTGAAAGCGCCATCGCGACATTGTGGCCGTTTTGACGAACCCCCGATGGCCTTTCACGACTATCCGTCTCACAAACTGGGCAAAGCGCGCCCAGAAGAAGTTCGAGAACGCTCATACCAGGAAGATGCGTCCCAACGCCCTTGGCGAAGTTGTCCCGTTCAAGCATCAGCTTGCAGCTCACAAACAATCCACCGCCACCATCTCCCACTGCCTCTGAGGGATCACTCCACAACGATCGAGAAGCAACACCCGAAATGGCACCACCCCCTGTCCCAACTGCCGCCCAGGAGTTACTTCTACCCGATACAAAAGCAAGCCGTGAACCAAACCTTGCACCAAGCCTCGCATTGACTGAGGAGACTATGATGAGAGAGTTCCCCAGTTACGCCGATCACATCCACCGGGCCGAGCACGACATCCGAATGAGGCATATCCGCGAGCATCTTGAAGGGAGCATCGCAAAGCTCAGCGCGAGGGTCGCAAACCAGGAGGAGACGATCGCACAACGCGACAAGAGGATCGTTTGTTTTTAGGCTGAAGCCGGACGCAGGAGTAGCCCGACCGCGGGAAGAGTCAAGGATATTGGGATTTTTGTATGATACATTCTCGCTCGCATCTCTTCATTCTCAATCAATTCGCTACTTCCGTACCAACTGGACATGTCATTACAAGTCGGCTTGACACTCATGATGCTTAGCCTATGTCTCTGTGTAAGTTGGTAGTCTTATTTCTTCTCGTAATTTGCACGTGCAGATTGAATGTTTTTGACACTTCAGAGGCATTTCGTCTGGGGAAAAGTAAGTGGATAATTGATTGTCATCTTGTTCTCGACGAGTGCCTGCCCAACAGCCATCCGACCGAACATGAGTATTCTCCATCGTAGCATAATTTGATTCTTTTCCTCTTGGACCTTGTATTCTTTACATAGTTCGATGTGTGGTAACTGTAACATACAGAGTTCCTTCAATGTTTGAAACGAGGAGATCACGACGTTTTCTTCGCCAACAGGCGGGTGAGGCTGGTGAGCTTTGCGTGGCTGGTGACATTTATGTGGCTGGTAACCTTCGTGGGTGTCGGGCCGATAAGGTCAACCAACCCCTACCAGCCTGGTCTCCCACCTTTGATCTGCAATGACTTAAGCGAGTAAGAAGTAAAGGGGCTTCTTAATTAAACGTGTAAATCTACCATTGTCTAGGCTACCTGCGCTACTGCACTGTGGTCCTGTTCGTCTTATTCTTCGGCATGATAACATGGCGCCCTCCAGCGATGATGGGCGATTAAATACGGGCTTGATAAGATATGATATGATAAGATAAGCTCTTTATCTACAGCTGCCCAACCCTGTACTGTTGTGATGCATTTGTTCTTGATTATTGTCGCATGTCAAATGGCTCATAGTTTATGTCAAAATTAATTAGATTGAAGACCAGGTTGATTGAAAGCAATAATCTGTTACATCTAATCTCATGAATATGCGATTCAAACCTATACGTTGTTAGTCGAGTGCAATGTAATGTCGAGCTCATTTGAAACTGTCCACGTTTGGCCTGGGGTTGGAAACAACATATGACCAGTCACCATTCAGACTATCTCCTTCAAGCAATCAACCATGGATAATATGGTCCATATTCCATTGGTACATAATAATGTGTCAAATACACTGAGAGAAAGCCCAAGCCATAATTCTGCACTTGTTTTGCTTTGAATATAGGGTAAGATCCTCGGCTTAGGAAGTCGTATAAAGCGTCATGAGCGCGCTAAACCCACGTGTCAAGTGGACCCATCCTCATTTTGTAACGTTACCCAACAAGTGGTTTTGATCGACAGGTTCCACCTCGCTAGGAGATACTTGCCTTTCCCAGGAGGAATTGGTTAGACTTGCCGCCCCATGACCTGACATCAACATCATCCTCATCAAATTCCCGACGTTCCAGAACTCGTCCCAAGATGGACTCCACTTGCTCTCCTTCGGGTTGCGCCTTCTGGCATGGTCTCTGCGGACCGTAACTTCGCCTAGAAGTCTAAACACCTGACGCTAGACTCGAAAGGTGTAGCGTCCGTGTCAGATCTGCGATAGTGAAATCAGGCAGCAGTTATTGGTGAAGAATTAAGAAAGGGGCCATAAAAATCAACGTTGATGAATTGACGTCATTTGCCTAGCTCTACGGATACGTACGGATACTACAGGAAGGAATGCCCCAGAGGTCGGCGATTGATAAGATCCGAAACTCCACTTAAACCCTCCGAGGAAATCCACAGTCACAACCCAAGCACCGACGCCGTTGTGCGCCCGGTCTACCAGTGTGGGCGACAGAAAAATCAGCCTCCAAGACTTGGGGCGCCCTAGGACGCGTAGTCTAAATCCTAGTCCATAAGATGATCAAATTAATTCATCTCTTAAGCTACGTGCTCCACCCTTCATCGTGTCGTGGAAGTCTGGGCATTCATCCCTTCCCCTTTGCAAGGGGTCTCCGATCCTCATCAACCACCTTACCAATTCGGGATGTAAGACGACATTAACGGCATATTCCGTGTCTGCGTAACCTGTCTGAAGTGGCTGGCTTGGAAGCCCAGGTAAGGCGAGTTGAGTAAATGCAGGACTAACATTGGCTGGATCGTCCTGTCTCCCCAGTCTCAATTCAATCCGAGGTTCCAGGAACATCCATCGAACGCAGTATTCGCAGACCATCAGACTAGTGCAATGTCTAGTGAGGCACACCACACCAGTCTATGCATAAGCCTTCTAGGCTGTAAGGCCAATAAGTCGCAGCATCATTACGAAATTACAGTGTTGTTATGAAGGTGACAAACTGCGTTCATGGCGCAAGACAAGATAAGATACGAGTAGTTAGATAACTATGTACTTAGAGACGCAACAGCGACTTGGAAAGAAACTATCAACTGCTGAAAATATATCTACGATGAAGTCAACATCTCCAGAGATCTGAACGCGTGCTTTAAATGCACTGCGAGTACCACTCGTTGTGCTTGGTGCACTTGAAGCCAGAAGCGCACTTGGTAGGGCCAGTGTAACTAGCTCCGCCCCCACACTGAGCATAAGCAGCGGCAGTGACACCAGACTCACCCTTTGGGTTAGCCTCGGCGGCGGTAGTCTCAACAACGGGCCTCTTCACAGTGGTAGTTGGCTTGGCGGCAGTAGCCTTAGAAGTAGTAGGCTTAGCAGCAGAGGTGGTAGGCTTAGCAGTGACAGCCTTAGTATCCACACCGGATTGCCAGCCACGCTCCCGGGACAGCTCGTACCACCAGTTTCGAAGCATCCAACCATCAAAGTCAGTGACCTCAGCAGCAGAGCCAGCAAGCATGATGAACTTGTCCTGGCCAGTGGGGGTCCAGTCATAGAAATCGTCAAGGGCAAAGGTATGTCCGATCTCGTGCTGCAGGATGTGAATGTTCTTGGAGCCAAGGAGCTCCATGAAGTATTCGCGACCGATGCGTTGACCCCAATCACCACCAGCACCGCCCTGCATACCGTCGGTGAGCCAGAGGGAGTTATCGTAGTGTCGCTCAGCACCACCGGGGCACTGGCTGTAGTCGCCGTCCTGGTGGAAGAAGCGACCGCACTTCTCGGAGCATTGGGGAATGCCTTCAGCGTCGGTGTCGGTGTAAATGTCGAGGCCGTCAGTCGAGCCCTGGAGGAGGCTCTTGTCCTTGACAGCCCATCCGACGACATTGATCTTAACGTCCTCGTAGGGAAAGTTGTCCCATCCAGAAACCCACTTCGTCCAGGCGGTATAAGAGTCCTGCAGAGCAGCAGCAACCTTGGTTCGCTGCTCAGCCGTGACAGAAGCGCTGGACTCCCATCGGACACAGACATTAAGCTGGCCCTTGCCAGCAATGACTTGGTCCCAACCGTAGTTCTTGAAACCAAGAGCGTCGGTGTAGGTTTCGACTTCGTGGTCCCAAACTTCCTTGAGAGCACCTGCGAGGTTCGAGGGAGGGTTCCATCCCGACTGACGCTTCGTGGGACGGTTACGGGGAACGCTGGTCCAAGACCGAGCGTTGAGCGGCGAAAGGGACTGCCAGACCGAGCCGTCAAGGTCAGATTGGGCTGAGTCGAAGGAATGGGCTGCAGTAGCGGCAACGGCAGTTGCAAGACTGACGGTGGAGGCGAAACGCATGATGACGAATTGTATGAAGAAATTAACGAAAGTGGATAACGAGTGACAGTATTAACGCGAAAAAGAACGAATGAAATGTCTACCAGAGACTTGTAGATAGTTGAAGCACTAGAAAAAACACCATTCACTTGGCAGCGTATAAGTACGTTTGGCGCCATCGCAAAGTCATGAAAAATACGGAATAGCTCGGGGTCTAGAAAGGGACCGCTACCGGGATCTTGATTGGCGGGTTTAACCCACCGGAAACGACAGGGCTTGGGCTGTAAGCGCGGAGTCACTGGTAATATTTAAGTGGTCTGGGAACGAGGCTTAAATTTGAAGACCAAACATCCTGTTTCATGTGTCATCGGGCGGCATCCCGGTGATCGGCGGTACGGCACCTCGGGACAGAATAGACCGAACGCCAAGCGCGGAGCCAAGTGGGATAAACTACTTATCAATCGCAGAGAGTTTTATTCTAGCACGTTATCTGATAGATGTCAAGATGTCATTTAAACTATATAAAATGAGACAGACTTAACTAGCGAGACCCATAGTATACTTTAATGGATATAATAAGTAGTTCCATCGTCGCTGTGTTGTTCTTCCCATCGAGGCAGGAATCATGTATCCGACGACCCGTTTCTCCCACTCGGCTTCCTCAAGCACGCGATCCATTTCCCGTATGATTTTAAAATGAGTACCAGTTTCAGGCTACCCCCAATACTGGATTCTCTCAGTACGCGGACAGAGACCGCGTATTCTCTTTTCGGAAGGCCGGGGACATTATGTAACTGACTGGAGAGCGAGCGGCAGAAGGAGTCGATGGAAACCTTGGCGGTTTAAAAGAATTGATCTCGCTCGAGGAGCAAAAGCAGAGATACCTTCAAACTTTTGCTGGCTTTGGTAGACTAACCTGGAGTTTAGTCCAATTACATTCGTTTCTTTGCTTTCTACGCTCTTTATTGACCAACTACATACACTCTTTCAACCACTACTCTAAGTGCTTTTAACATCGCGATGTCGCGTCTTCTCACCTTTGCAGCCGGACTGGCTCTGGCTGCTGCTCAACTCACTTCCTCGTCGCTTGAGAACCACGTCGACACTCTCACTCTGGGAAGCTCCTTTAACCCCGTTAAGGAAGCTTACTGGACGGGTCTTCCCCACCATCGTCGAACTCCCTTTGCCGTCTCCCCAGATGGCAAGACCGCTTTCCTCGCCTACCTCGATGCCAGTGGTACTGGCGTACACATTCAGGGCGTCGATCCCAAGACCTTCGCTGCCGTTGGTACTCCTGTCACGATCAAGGATGGTAAGGAAGCCGGCGGTCTCGTTGCTCACAACGACGGTTTCGCCCTCCTTACCAACGAGATCGTCTCCGGAGAAGCCAAGGACCCTCTTCCCGTTATGTACAAGTACACCAACGGGAAACAGGCCTTCCGAACTCTCCTCGGTGGCTCTGGCTTCTCGGGCGATGCTCTTGCCTCTCCTGATATTAACGGTGACCTTGTATTCTCCGAGAAGGCTGGATACTACGCCGCTTATATCGTCGTTACCTCGTACAGCGGCTCTGCCTCTGGCCACTTCGGTGATGCTATCCGCTACATCACCCCAGCTGGTAAGGTTGAGGAGATTCAGGGCGCCTCTTCCTCTTGGGGCTGCTCCCACAACACCGGTATCGCCTTTGAGGCTGCCGACGAACCTCCTTTCGCTTCCATCTGCGCCGAAGATCAGGGAGCCATCTGGCTGAACACCGAGACCCAAGGCATGAGCAACAACGGTGTCAAGCTCTCCAACGAGCATGTCATCAACGGTGCGAGCAACGAGCCCATGGGCGGAATGGGTGGTTCCTACAGCTCTTTGGCTCGCTTTGTTGGCTCCGATTCGTACATCTTCTCCTGGGTCTCCCGTGGGGCTATCGACCTGACTGCCAACGAGTGGATGGGCGATGGTTACACCCACTCCGAGCAGCGCACCACCAACCGAAATGTCGCTATCGCTATCATGTCTGACAAGAAGACTCTCGTTGGTGAGCAGGCCACCTCTGAAGTCGGTGCGAAGGACGGTGACAGCCAAGTCAACTGGATTACCGACGGTACCAACGATTGCTCCAATGCACACGCTGCCGCCTTTGATGCTTCGACTGCTCTCGTCACCTGGGAGGAGATCTCCAACCCTGTCTGCGAGAACGAGGCCATGGGTTGCAGTGGCAAGTTCGCCGGTACCAAGTTCCAGGCAGTTGACAGCAAGGGTAAGAAGATTGGCCAGGCCATTACTTCTGATGACACCTACGTTGCTGGTGACATGGTCACCATGTCTGACGGTCGCATCTGCTGGCCCTACGTCAACATGGCTTGGTCTCTGGATGGTCCTGCTCAGGCTGCGGATGTGAAGAAGATCTCTTTCGCTTGTATGTCCAATGGTAGTGGCTCCGGCTCCGGCTCCGGTACCTCTGCCTCCAAGGCTTCTACTGCAGTTGCTCAGCCCTCTGCTACCAAGTCTGCCAATGCTGGTATTGCCAAGCCCTCTGTTGCTAGCTCTACTGTTGCTGCTGCTAAGCCGACCACAGCCAAGGCTATTGAGGAGTCTGCCGAGGAGTCTGCCGCTCTTCCTGAGGGTGCTCCCCGCCCCTCCTTTGTCACTGTTACCGTTGCTGTCAGCGATGTTCTCTCCGAACCCACCAAGGCTGTCTCCTCCGCTGTCGCTGAAGAGCCCTCCTCAGTTGTCACCAAGCCCACTGTTCCTACTACCACCAAGGCTGGTGAGATTGACTCTCCCGCTGATATTGACAGCGAGGACTGCGATGATGGTGCCTCCGACAATGTTGCCACTACCAAGCCCACTGGTCGCAAGAACCGCACTCGTCGTCCCCGTCCCACCAAGTTTCCCAAGGTTAAGAGCGGAAAGAAGTGTGCAGCCAAGACTGTCTTCCACACAGTCTATGTGACTGCTACTGCTACTGCTACCGCCACCGTTCCTGGATACTAAAACCTCAGCTTGTGAACATGGGTGCTAGCCTTTGCTGGAAAAACTTAATCATGGGTTTGCGTCCATCATGAACAGACTGTTTCATTGTAATTAGATGTAGCTATTATCCTGCTGTTCGGCTATCCAAGCTGCAAGTAACTGTTGCAGCGAGGGCGATACTAGAGAACTTGATGTTAAATCCTCAGCAGTTGAGGGTGGTAGCAAAGTTGCTTAGTTCATTATAATTACAAGCCAGTTTCCAGCACACCAAGCAGCTTTTTTGTTTAACTTTCTTAAGTGGCAGAAACTTAAATAGAAAAGTTGCTTGGTTTGCTGGAGACTGGCTTGTAGTTGTAGTGAAGTAAAGCGAGAAGAGACTAGCTCTTTAACAGCCAGTCCGAAGTAAATGACAAGGATAAACCTCTTAATGTAATCGTTGCGGGCACAACCACAAATGCTCTAGCACGCCATATCAGGAAGCTGGAATACTTTTCTTCTCCGGCGACGTCCAACGCAACACTGGGTGACCTCATGCAATATGACGAGTTACAGGGCAGACATCGACACGGTGCAACTGCCCAATCGTAGACTTCTCCGAGACGCTTCGTCTATGGGTACTGACCGAAAGCCAATGAAAAACAAGTCTATAGGCACTCGATATGGGGGCAGCGCGCGTCAGCGGCACCGCTAATTAGTTGAAACTGTTGCGGCTTGGCCGATCCAGTTCTCGCTTTCACCCTATCTTATATCACGTGCAAAAGAATGACTAGAATACGAGTATTCCCCTTTCCCCCGGCACTAGACTTGCTTCTTTGAACAACCGCACTCCCACTCGCTACTGTACGCCATCAATCAGTCAATTCTGCACAGCATATTCTTACCATGGCCCCCCCTAAGAAGCCTCCTACGGACAGTGATAGGCTCACTAAACCCCGCAGAACGCACCGCAAGTCTCGAAATGGCTGTCGCGCTTGCAAGGAACGACACATGAAGTGTGACGAGTCTCGACCGATCTGCGCCAACTGCAAGATTTCTGATCGTGCTTCTATGTGTATCTACATCAACAATGGTTATCAACCGTCCACTTCCCAAGCAGCATCCAGTGTGCACACGCCGTCGCCTTCCCGTCTTTCTCCTTATTCTTTCCAACCAGGCCCAGCATTACCATCTTTTGGCCCTGGCAGCTCTGTCAGCTCCGCTTTAACGCCTTTCAGCGATACGCTAGGCAGGGGCGATCTATTCGATCTCAATCATTTCGCACTTTATCATCATCTTGTGACAAATCGTTACACCATCACATCGACCAACCCCTCCGATGAGAGCGTTGTCTCTCAAGCATTGGACCATGCACTCCGAGTCCCTTACTTGATGAATCAGCTTCTTGCTCTTTCTGCTCTCCATTTGAGCAAACCTCCCTCCCTCCAGCAACCATATCATCAACTCGCCACCAATCTCCAGACAAGAGCGCTGACCTTGTTCTACGAGGAGAGGCAGCAGGTTTCAGAAGAATCATGCGTGCCGCTATTTCTCTTCTCCTCCTTTGTTGGAGTTCATGTCCTGTGCGACAGTCTCCAAGGCCCAAGAGAGAGTTTCAGTGCCGTTCTTGACCGCTTCATCACCTATCTGTCTCTACATCGTGATGTTCACGCTGTCACGAAACAGTCGTGGAGCACAGTCGAGCAATCAGGACTTGGGCCGTCCCTCCAACAAATTAAAGGCGCATTCCCCACGATCGAGAACGGAATACAAGCGACCGCTATGCTCGATAGAATGATCGATTTAAACGTCTCCTTATCATCAGCTACCAAGTATTGCAACGCCGTATCCGCGCTGCAACGGGCGTTTTCCCTCCATTCAACACTGAAACAGCAGAACGGACAACGGTTGGATGCTGCGATAGCATTTTGTCTTGATGTTGATGACGAATATCTGTATTTGCTGAAGCAAAGACAGCCAGAAGCACTGGTGATCCTTGCATTCTTTGCAGTCCTGCTGCATTGGAATCGATCTACATGGATAGTTGGCGATGGAGGACAGTATCTAATACAATCAATCACATCCCACCTCGGGAGTCATTGGGCAGAATGGTTACAATGGCCCAACTCAATCTTACAGTATACAGACCCTAGCCCGAGTTATTCATAGTATCAAGGTTAAGAACAATAACATATCGTACTCTTGCAACACTCCTTGCCAAACTTATTGGCCAGCTATACTTCACGTCATCCACCATGTAACCTTTATCGGAAGATGTTATGTGAATTGCTCTGTACTTGTATCGAAACGGATTGGCGGTCGTGAGTCCTGATAAGAGATTCTTCTTTGCTTTACGTATGTTCTATGATAGAGAGACCTGTATGAAAAGTGCTCTACAAGCCACTCAAGCCAGTCCTGACCATATCCGTCTATTGCATTGTCCCAATTCACCTTTTATGTAGAGATATCCCCACTTAACAACTAGAACCTAGCTAGTTTGTGGATGCTCGGTAATCAGCCGCACGCTAACCCTCGGAAATCGAAGACTAGCCGTAACCTCACGGAAGCATACATATACGAGTATTGTCACTATTCGTGGCACCACTACGAAGGTTAGCTGTGCACTCACCCTGTTGTGGATCACCCATCTGGAAATCGTTATGCTCCAATGGCAAGATTCTCGGATATCACGGAATAGTATGTCCTTTTCCGTGTTTGCACTCGTATTTCCAGCTAACAAGTTGCAGCACAAGACACTACTACAATAAGGTGAAGGAGGTCATCCCCGAGGTAGTGACTTTTCACCACATATTCAAAGTTCCTGGGCTACTGCACTGCTCGGATGGCGAGGAAGGACAGCCCACAAATGCGTTCCATGCACTTTGAGCTTGGGTCGAGAACGGAACCATGCCAGCCGAACTGCCTCACTCTTTCAAAGACGATAACAGTGATAAGCAGGAGCGTCTTCTCTATCCTTACCCCCAAACAAAACAGTTACAGAGAAACAAAATTCACAATGCCTCGTGTAATTTTGTTGACTTTACTTGCACCTGAATCTTTGGGTTGATGCGCAAGGTGTCAGAAAGCGATGGGAATGGTGCGGCTTTATTTATTACAACCGTTCGCACTATCTCTCGCCACTTTACACACCGACACCTTATTCCAATGATCAATTAAAACACTAAACCACGGGCCGGCCCAGAGCACGCGATCAGTAGATGTGGGGTAAGGTTGTTACACCGGAAGGGGAGACTAGGCGAGAGAAAGAACATTCAACACTGGCAATTCGCTAGTCATCGCCGACCTGACGACCGATCTTTAGGGTTACACGGCTTGGCTATGGTGCGAATGGGATTATTTAGTTCCTACCAGCTATAGCTAGTTGTATTTGGTCAATAAAACTCCTTCACTTCTGCGGCCAAAGGTAAACACCCACAGACGCTTCACTAACCGAGCCTAGTACAAAGCAAGGTGAGGAAAGAAATCGCGAGGAAGGTGACTCCGAAGAAATATTCTCTCATCAGAGAGAGCACGTATATCACATACAGGCTATCTATCAATTGTGTTCAGCATGATTAAACCCAACACGGTACATTTTATCTTGACTTGACAATGACCTTGGCTCAAATGTTGGTTATGGAGAAGAATTACAAGTTGGGAGAACTGGGCATCTCCAAGTCTTTATACAAGTTTAAGAATTGGCGACGCGCCTGCCAACTCAACATAGAGCTCGATGATCACTACCAGTCCAAGATCCATTCATCCGGCTCTGTTATTCGAGGTCGCCTCATCATTTCAGCAACCAGTACTTTCCACGCCGCTTCTATCAGAGTCTCCCTCAACGGACTTACAAAGATCCGCACGATTGGTCAATGCATAACAACTACTACTGTGCACCGTTTTTTAAAGGCCGATTGCATTATCCCTGAAATTCCAGAGATGATCTCCGGAACATTTATCAAAGGGAACGTTTATACCGTACCCTTTCATTTCACTTTCCCTGATCAATCAGACTCGAGTACTTGTACACACAGGGTCAAATCAACAAGTGTAAGGGAACAGCATCTTTGTCTCCCATCAGCAATGGGAGGATGGGATCGTGAAGATATGAGTCCTGACACTGTTGACATCGAATACGCGATAAATGCATGTGTTGAGCCAAGGTCTCCCCATGAATCCCGTGCGTTGAGCGACTTGACAGTCAAAAAGACAATAAGATTCGTTCCGAAGTCGACAGAGAACCCGCCATTACATATCGCGTCAACGAGCCAACGATATACGCTCCAAGCAACACAAACTCTTCGCCAACAGTCGTCTAAGCAAGCATCTGGCACTATCAGCGCAACAACAACGCAGCCTGAACCCCTTCGCCTTCATCCTTATGGGAAGGGTGTTGCTCCATCATTCATCGACGTCAGCCTGACTTTTGATCCGTTAAAGGATGGATTCCTACCCCCACAACCGGATGTGGTGTGTCTCTGCATTCGATCTTACACTTGGCATCAGGCGAATCCATACACAGACTTCCCGGACCTGCATGAAGTGCCCAGCATGAAGCAGCCATTTCGTGCACTACTTCCAGTTGAGGTGCAATCTTCAGCTTTGGCGTGGTCAGAGCATGTGGACATTTCTCAGGAAGCCAAGACCTCTACACCTTTCTATAGTTCGACTTTACGGCTACCTCTTTCAACCATCCCATCTAGGAAGACTATCCTGCCGACATTTTATTCTTGTCTGGTATCTAGGACTTATGATGTTTGTGTACGTCTCACATTTGGGAAGAGAGAATTGGCCATTGTTACGCCTCTACAGATTATAGCAGGGATCTAAGCTATGAAACCAGAACTGTCCTGTCCAAAGCCGAATGCACTACCTGGATATATATGATAAGAGTCTCATCAATTTAGAAGCTTATGAACTGAAATCTTAGCATAATACATAGATTAGAAGCTAGAGCTATTATCGTAATTTCAGCCGAGACTTGAGCATAATAAAGCCAGTAGCCAACGGATGGCAAGAGCTTCAACACTAAACTGTAGTATAATTTGTATCTTTTAAATTGACTGTCTAGTTGTTTACTACAAACTTGTCAAGATAAGCACCAAGCTCTTCCAAGCCCTTAACCAAAATATCTGTTTCGCAGACATAGCCCATTCGGATATATCCTTTGAAGTTCTCACTGCCTCCAAAACATTGAGAGCCCGCAACAAAGAGGAGCTTAACCTTCTCTAGTAGCTCCAAGCAGAACTTGGTATCATCAACAGGTTGCCCATTCTTATCATTGAACCGGATGAAGGCTGTCGTTCCGGCGGTTGGCTGCACCCAGGAGCAGACTGACTGGTATTTCTTCATGAAGTCTTCGAGTATCTTTGCATTTGTCTTGGCGAGTGTAATATTTCGCTCCACTAGTGTAGGTCGTACTGCAGGAGATAGTGCAAAGCTGGCGATCTGATCATCGATCTGAGAGACACTAATGGTTGTGTAATCGCGAGCCTGCATTATAGCTGAAATGATGGACTGGTCCCTGGAAGCGATCCAACCGATACGGATACCAGCTAGTGCATAACCCTTTGACATGGAGCCTGTTGTAACTGTCTTCTGGTGTGCAACTGTAGAAACTGGCCTGGGCACCTCGGTGTTTTCCGAGGTACCGCCATGAAAGAGCGGGCGGTACACTTCATCCGAGAAGAGGATGATGTCATTTTCAGCGGCTGTTTTAGCGATGCTGTCAATAACGCTGTTAGGAATAGGGGCGCCAGTAGGGTTGTTAGGGTTGTTGATAATGATCATCTACAGACGTTAGCTACTGGTCGGATTCAGACGTTGTATCTCATACCTTGGTGTTTTTCTTGATCATACCAGCCAGTTCGCTGACATCAGGGACAAATCCGCTCTCTTCCTTCAACCGCCATAGAGTGACTTCAGCCCCGAGGCTGCGGGGCGTGTCATAGAGTTGCTGATATGTCGGGTAGACACAGATGACATGGTCGCCAGGTCCGACCAAAGTATACAGGCCGAGGAAGTTGGCCGCAATAGCGCCTTGAGTGATGATAATGTCATCAGCCTTTAACTGTACGTCTTCAGTGCTGCAGTGAGCGGCGACTCGCTCTCTCAGAGTCTGGGAACCAGGGATGGAGCCGTATGTAAGCTTCACGCTTGTATCGATAGGATTCTTAACAGGGCCTTTGGCCATGCTGACCAAATCGTCGATGGAGACCGATGCAGCACACGTCTCGGCAACGTTAAGTACGCCGGGGGTCGTTTCATAGGCGTCCATCCATTGCTCCACGGCGAAGGGGGTGATTCGGACCATTGTTGCTGATTTTAAGTGCACAGAAAGTAAGTTGCGTTGAGCTCGGATGTGTGACAGTAACTGGAACTTCTTGTCAGTTGTTTAAATAGATGGGGATTTAGGCGTGCGGAAGACATGGACCGTCGGGTGCGGCTTAGAAGTTGCATTGTGGTGGTGGGCGGACGCTTGCTGTGACAATGAGCGGATCGCAGCAATGGACTGCACTGTCTTGCTCTCCCCCAGTTTTCTCCAAGGTTTTCTCCAAGCAGCTGTTGCTCTTCGGAGTTCATTGCCTTCCCTCACTGATCTGCTGAGTCCTCCAACCTTTACCCCTCATTGGTTAGGACAAGTAATCACGCATGCGTTCTCGACCCACCCTCCAAGGAATTTAGTCTAGTCCATCAGTCAATCCACTTTTGTACAAGTCTGAACGTCTGCGGGTCCTCGTCTTCGGAGTCTCCTGCCAACCACCAAAAGAAGGTTAGCATGACTAGGGGAAAATAAAACACGAGACTCGAAGAGGTACTGTACCACCAGAATTTGGTGGGGTCGAGTCATGTTTTTCTTCCCCTCGACACATGACTAGCAAGGCGATCGTGTTGAGCGACGCTCGAAGAAAAAAAGGGCTGAAACAACTTGATAAGATAAACCCAAATAGGAATCGCTTTATTAGCATAGCAGTAGTCGGCCGCGTGGAAGATTCGGGATCTAGATCTTCAATCATAAATCCACTTGACCAGATTATCACCGCAGGCCAATCTAACCTCAAACAATTCAATCAATCCAGCACCTTGACCCTGATGTCTTTGGGTTTAGTACCTCTCTCTATAGTTTATTATACTTCCTACGAGTTTAGCTTGAAGAAGGTAAATACATCCGGATAAAACGAATAGCCGTATTTTTAGATGCAATGCATTCTTTTTCTTTGTTGAATGATTCATATTATATATACAGATACGATCTATCTTTACATCTCCTTCCTTTAGTAACTTGCTGTCATTTCAATTTCAACATCTGTGTTCAGAGGTAATTGATGGACAGCAACACACGTGCGGCACTTTTGCCAATTGTCAGCCTGTCATGAATCCACAAGATATATTCTATGACTCACAGGCTTAGGATCGTTGGAAAAGAACTCATCCCATGCGACATTGAAAGCCGCGAAATCTTTCATATCGGTGAGGAAGATGTTGGCCTTCACGACTCGGTCTAGGCTACTGCCAGCAGCCTCGAGAACAGCCTTGAGGTTCTGCAGTGCAACCCGTGCGCGGTCTGTAACAGTACCGGGAACCAGATCATCTGTCACAGGGTCGATACCAATGGCACCGCTGCAGTAAACCATACCATTGTACTTGACGGCTTGGGAGAACTGGGGGAGAGGTGCACAAGCGGCAGTGGTGAAGACAGGTTCTCGGTAAGACATTGTGTAATATAGAGTGTAAACAAGTTTGAGAGCTGAAAGGTCACGACTGGAACAGTAGTGTAAATAAGACTGAATTTATAAACATAGCGATCTTCACCCATCACTGGCAATAATATTATATGTTACTCTATGTTTAAGTTGCAGCTAAGTCAGCAATTGCGTATCCATCTTTTACGTTATCTTCCGTCAAAGTCTAACGTTTTATTACAGGTCGTGTCTGGCAATTTAACTACTGGGTAAGAGACTCCGAATGTGGGGCCGGGTCTAGCCGGTTCGCTTTGTTACTTGTCCGAGAACCGGCTCCGGTCTAAGTACCTTCTCTTGTAACTGCACATCACAACAAACAATTGAGAAGAGGCCAATGATGATCGCCGGTTCCTCTGATCGGACGAGGCTCCGCCGCAGGCGCCGGTTACAAGTCTATGTATATTAAACGATGGAAACCCAAATATACAAACAATTACGTAAATTGTCCCGAGAAGTAGTCTATATGTATGATTGTCGCTGAGGGGAACTTCTCCAGTATTACTTGCGGGATAGCTTGGGTTTCAAGTGGGGGGGGGGGGGAACATAAGGTATGGAGATATGGCAGAATCCCTACCATCCCACCGGCAGAATATTGATTTCCACGATGTCATATGCGTCCGTCCAGCTGAACCATTTCCCTTGCCTCCCTGCAACATCAAGTATTTCCCAAA